>QXTE01001602.1:0-12758 GCA_003942145.1 Platysternon megacephalum
ACGATAGAGTGGGAGCGGAACTGAGCCTCTCATTCGTAATTCCTCAGAGTGGAAGCCATTGTGTGCGATGAAGCTCTGAGGTCGAATTGGGATCCTTCTGTCCCGTCCCCTATTGCGGTCAGTATAAGTCGAAAATCCTGTGATAAGATTCTGGATTAGACCATAATTCCCACTGTTCTCTGTTTAATTCTCTGTGTGAGTGTCAGCAGGCAGATGGGTGGGTCTCAGGAAAAACCCTCTAAGAATAGCCCTTTGGATTATATGTTAAATAAATGGCCCCGAGTTGTGCTAATGATATGTGTAACTACTGTGAGCAATTTGGTCACTGGAAGAGACAGTGTCCAAACCGACCCACCAGACGCCAGCCCCGTCGCCCATACCGACCTCAGCAACAGATGGCTGTGGCAAGAACAGACACCGTTGTTAGTGAGGAATGACGGCGACACAGGGGTCCTCTTGTCACCTATTCCAATGACTTTACCACTTATGTTTGTTCCTCCACAGACCCCCAGGTTCACCTAACTTTGGGAGGAACCACTTATTCTTGTCTTCTGTATTCAGGGGCTGCCCTTTCTACTGTTACTGCCAAGCCACAGAAAGGGAGCCTCACGGATAAAAGCATTCCGGTAATGGGTATAAGCGGGAAGCCATTTGACTGTGCTGTATTACAAGAGACTACTGTAGAAATCTCTGGTGTCTCAGCTTCCCATGCCTTTTTACTAGCTCCTGACTCTCCAGTTAACCTCCTGGGCAGAGATCTGTTGTGTAAACTGCGTGCTCAGATTTTCTTTTCAGATGACAAAATCATCCTTCGGTTGCCTCAGAGTCAGCTTCCTCAGCTATGCGCCGTATTTACCCAGGCTGCAGAGGACCTGATCCTTCCTGCGGGCCCGATGCACCTACCCGAGCGACTCAGACAGGAGGTACAAGCCTCCCTATGGGGGACTTCAAGGGCGGACCTTGGCACTCTCCGGACGGAGCCAGTACGAATAACCCTGAAGCCAGGCATTGAGATTCCTCGGATTCATCAATATCCCCTCCCTCAACCAGCTCTGCTCGGCCTCCGGAGTCTTATCACCACATTCCTACGGTTGGGAGTGTTAGTTCGCACCAAGTCTCCTTTCAACACCCCCATCCTACCAGTGAGAAAACCTGACCTGGATTCAGAGGGAAAGCCGGTATATCGATTTGTCCAGGACTTGCGTGCAGTAAATAAAGTCGTCCAGGCTAGGCACAATGTGGTGCCTAACCCCCACACTATCCTGACTGCCATTCCAGCAGCTACTGCTTGCTATTCGGTAATAGACTTTGGTATGCCCCTGGAGTATTCCAGGAAGCTAAACGAGTTCTTGCTACCTGTGACATTTGTGCAAAATTCAATCCAAGGGGGGAACCTAAAGGCCCCCCTGGTGCCAGGTTATGGGCATACACGCCCTTTGAACGACTCCAAATTGACTATTCAGAGATGCCTAAGTGCCAAGGCTACAAGTACCTCCTGGTAATCGTGTGCCAATTGACTGGCTGGACCGAAGCATTTCCGACAAGACGAGCAACCGCTTTAGAAGTAGGAAAGATCTTACTGAACCACGTTATTCCTAGGTTTGGCCCCCCTAGGTCTATTGACTCTGATCAGGGAACTCATTTCACTGCCCAGGTTATTCAACACATTGCGAAGGCCCTAGGTATTACCTGGCTCCTACACACCCCTTGGAGGCCACCATCTTCTGGACAAGTGGAAAGAATGAACCAGACTTTAAAGCTTAAACTTTCTAAACTGTGTGCTCAGACTGGATTGAAATGGCTTCAGGCTTTACCTCTGGNAAACCACCAATCAAGTGTTAACACGACAAGGGTCTCTATCTGAATGTGTATAAAGGATCTGTGAAACTTGTGTAACTCAGAGTTTTGTACCAAGGTGCAAGCTCTCCTTTTTTCTGCAGAATAAAGCCTCTTTCCTTATCTCTGTCTGGCTGGTTTTGGCTCTCAGCTACGCGGACCCGATATTTCGGTAACAAGTGTGTGAAGAGCGACCAATACGCTTCACCCATGAGAACAACCTCCAGTAGTGCATGTAGTGTCTCATACTAATGTTGTCTCTCCATCCAGGCATTTGTATTGTGACCCTCACCATAGACCCTGGGCATGTACAGGAAGTCAGGGGAACGTACAGTACATGCAGGAGACACCGTTCTGCGTCAGAGTTGCACACTTTCTTCTCTACTCCATGTCAGATTCCAACTCAACCGACTTCACCAACCCCTCCACCTTCATCCTGCTGGGCATTCCTGGCCTGGAGGCGGCCCACGTCTGGATCTCCATCCCCTTCTGCACCATGTACATCATAGCCATCCTGGGGAACTTCACCATCCTGTTCATTGTGAAGATGGAGCTGAGCCTCCATGTCCCCATGTACTATTTCCTCTGCATGCTGGCTGTCACTGACCTGGTCATGTCCACGTCCACCCTACCCAAATTGCTGAGCATCTTCTGGTTCAATTCCAGGGAGATAGATTTCATTGCCTGCCTCACCCAGCTGTACTTCATTCACTGTTTCTCAGGAATGGAGTCTGGGATCTTTGTGGCCATGGCTTTTGATCGTTACGTGGCCATCTGCCACCCCCTGAGACATTCCAGCATCTTGACAAACCCTGTGGTGGCCAAGATCGGCCTGGTCATTTTGCTGCGGGCTGGCATGCTCGCACTGCCCTATCCCTTCCTGGTGAGGCGATGGCCATACTGCAAATCCAACATCATCCCCCACACACACTGCGAGCACATGGCCGTGGTGAAGCTGGCCTGTTCAGACATCCGTGTCAGTAGTTACTATGGCCTCTTTGTGCTATTCTGTGTGCCCTGTCTGGATGTGTTTTTTATCACTGTGTCCTATATCCAGATCCTCAGGGCCATCTTCAACCTCCCCACAAGGGACGCCCGGCTCAAGACATTTGGGACTTGCTTCTCCCACCTCTGCGCCATCTTAGCATTCTATATCCCAGGACTCTTCTCATCCCTCATGTCCCGGTTTGGCCAGAATGTGGCTGTGCATTTCCATGTTCTCATTGGCAATGTGTACCTCCTGGTTTCCCCCATGCTAAACCCCATCATTTATGGAGTGAGGACCAAACAGATCCGGGGCAGGCTGCTCCAGCTCTTTACTCATAAAGGGACCTAAATTTTCTCCTGGTGCTCTGGCTCTCAGACCGAGCTCCCTGCCGAGCTGGCTGGTGACATGGTTCTGGGCCCTCTTCCCTGAATCACTGACTGGGTAGTCAAAGAGAGATTAAACCCCTTCTTGGCCTTACTTTGCTGTGTCAACATAACAAACTGGAGAATCAGTCTGTGTACATCTCATTCACTCATAAGGTGGCCACCATTCTAATTGTAATTCTAATTGTAACTGGACACCTGAGGCCTTCTCCCTGACCTATCCCTTTGCCCAAGAACCCACCCCTGCTCCACATCTTCCCTCAAGGTCCAACCCATTTCTCTGCCTTTTCCCATAACGCCATGCCCCTGTCACTTGCTCCTCTGCTCCCCCCACCCCTGTCACTCACTGCATCATCTTCACCTCCCTCCCCCACAGTCCTCCCCAGCTGGAATCTTTATGATTTGCTGAATATGATTATCCTATTTGTGTGCATGTAGCATTGCTGTATCTGAAGTTGTGAATATTTACTATGGATCTATATTTCAAAATGTAGTTACACCTGGGGAACCCCCACTAGACAAGATGCTTTCAGTCTAGATAGCTGAGTGGGGAAGGGCCTATACAGGGCAATGAGCCATTAGGAAAAAAAATCGGCCTTAGAAGAAACTTGTGCCCCGACCTGAGGAGCCTTCCTGAGGATGCTACAGACAGGCTCCAAGTAATGGCTGCTATGACTCTACAAGAACATGTGATGTGACCACGTCTCTAGACTCCATCTTGGGATGTCAGTGTTTTTCCACAGACCAATCTGGGAACCTAGCTTTAAAATAAAGGGTTCCCGCCAAACGCAAAAGCTATATAAGGCAGAGAGTGACATCATCTGGTTTTCTTCGCTCCCCACCCAAGAAGACTCCTGGAAACACCTGAGGAACAAAGCCTGAACTGGGGGAAGTGCTGGACCCAGGCTAAAGGGATTTTTAGCCTGTGAATGAAACATCTGGAGGTTCCAAGCTGTAAAGCAAGTGCAGCTTGCCCCATAAGAATCTGCTGCCTGCTTGTATCATCTCTTGGGGTGAGAATCTGCTATTNATTAAATTTTCTCCTGGTGCTCTGGCTCTCAGACCGAGCTCCCTGCCGAGCTGGCTGGTGACATGGTTCTGGGCCCTCTTCCCTGAATCACTGACTGGGTAGTCAAAGAGACATTAAACCCCTTCTTGGCCTTACTTTGCTGTGTCAATGTGACAAACTGGAGAATCAGTCTGTGTACATCTCATTCACTCATAAGGTGGCCACCATTCTAATTGTAATTCTAATTGTAACTGGACACCTGAGGCCTTCTCCCTGACCTATCCCTTTGCCCAAGAACCCACCCCTGCTCCACATCTTCCCTCAAGGTCCAACCCATTTCTCTGCCTTTTCCCATAACGCCATGCCACTGTCACTTGCTCCTCTGCTCCCCCCTCCCCTGTCACTCGCTGCATCATCTTCACCTCCCTCCCCCACAGTCCTCCCCAGCTGGAATCTTTATGATTTGCTGAATATGATTATCCTATTTGTGTGCATGTAGCATTGCTGTATCTGAAGTTGTGAATATTGACTATGGATCTGTATTTCAAAATGTAGTTACACCTGGGGAACCCCCACTAGACAAGATGCTTTCAGTCTAGATAGCTGAGTGGGGAAGGGCCTATACAGGGCAATGAGCCATTAGGAAAAAAAATCGGCCTTAGAAGAAACTTGTCCCACCACTTGAGGAGCCTTCCTGAGGATGCTACAGACAGGCTCCAAATAATGGCTGCTATGACTCTACAAGAACATGTGATGTGACCACATGTCTCTAGACTCCATCTTGGGATGTCAGTGTTTTTCCACAGACCAATCTGGGAACCTAGCTTTAAAATAAAAGGTTCCCACCAAACGGAAAAGCTATATAAGGCAGAGAGTGACATCATCTGGTTTTCTTCGCTCCCCACCCAAGAAGACTCCTGGAAACACCTGAGGAACAAAGCCTGAACTGGGGGAAGTGCTGGACCCAGGCTAAAGGGATTTTTAGCCTGTGAATGAAACATCTGGAGGTTCCAAGCTGTAAAGCAAGTGCAACTTGCCCCATAAGAATCTGCTGCCTGCTTGTATCATCTCTTGGGGTGAGAATCTGCTATTCATATCCAATCTGTTTAGTATTTTATGGTTAGATTGTGTATTTTGTTTATTTTCTTTGTAATCTGCTTTAATCTGTTTGCTATCCATTATAATCACTTAACATCTATCTTTTGTAGTTAATACATTTGTTTTACTTTATCTAAACCAGTGTGGGAATCATAATTCAGGGGCAAAAGGCTGCTATATATTCCTCTCGATATTGAAAGTGGGGGCAAATGTTCTGAGCTTGCGATGTTCAGTTCCCTGTGCAATGAAAGCCGGTAGAATTTGGGGTTTATACTCCAGAGGCGGTTGGTGCCTGAGAAGCTGGAAGGTGCCCTGGGTTCAGCCTTCCCAGGCAGGGGCTGGTCAGAGATCCTGTCTACGTGTAACAGCTGGGTGTGTCCCTACCTGTAAGTATGCTGGTGAAAGTGCCGGCTGAAGCCTGGAGGACTTTACAGCTTGCCACAGCAGTACAGTAAGGGGGAGCTCAGGTTGGTGGGTTGAGGGGCTGAGTGGTACCCCAGTTCCAGGTGACACTCTGGAGGAACCCATCACAGCTGTAGAAAAACAGCTGAGGGTTGGGAGCAGGGCTGTGAGGCAGGCAGGCGAGATTGTGCATCATACAGCGTCTGGGCCCTAAAGCTCAGTTGCAAAATCCCGAAAGAAAAGACCATTGTGTAGTTTATTTCTTTAGCTTTCAGCTCCCTTTGGCGCCTTCTGGCTGGGGGTCTGTAGCAGACAGGGTCCCTGCAATGAGGATCAGCTGGGAGCCCTTTGCCCTGAGCCAGGCCTCGGGGGTACGACAAGGGATCAGCTATGAAGATAGGAGGACAACAGCTAGGAGAGGTGGAAGGATCAGCCCCTGCATTAGCTGGAAAAGAGGGATGCTAGATAGAGGCTGGGGTGGCTTTAGTAGCTGACAGGGAGGGAGATGGGGGGAGCCTATACAGGAAGGATGGGCTCCACCTAAACTGAAATGGAAACAGATTGCTTGGGTTGGTGGCAGTATTGCCAGCCTGGAGTGGCAAGTTTTAATTTTTGGAGTCCTTGCAGGCCCCACCTTCTGCACTCGAAGTGCCAGAGTGGGGAATCAGCCTTGACACCACCCGAGATCTTTCCCCGCTATAAGAAACAGACATGCGCAAATATTGCTTAAATTACACTTAAAACTTCCCCATTTTCTCCAACTCTCTTTTTTTGGGGGGAATGGCTGTAGCCCAGTGTGGCCATTTAGTCCCATCTGTCTGTGAGAGTCTTTCCTTTGCCTGCAATGGGGTTTGGGCCCGGTTACCAGGTAGGGCCATATAAGCTGTTACACACAAATGCGGATATCCCTGGAAATGCCTTGATCTTCCCAAATCTCCCCAGGGTTGCACTTTTCTAGGACCTTTTCCCCAGAACACCTTTTGAGGAGCTGCTGCTCCTTTACATGTGCCGAATGATACAAGCAACTGCTGTCCTTACGCAGCCATTTCATTGTTGTGTTCTGCTGGGCTGTATCTCCTTCTCTTCCAAATGGTAAGTCATCTGAGCTCCTGTTTACTTACACTTTAATATTTCTAAAAATGGCCGAGTCTCACAATATTGAGGACCATCCATGAAGTTCATTGCAATGATGTTTAATCTCTCAAATCCTTCCAACTTAATTATTTGTATATATCACAACTATTTGTATAAACCCTTCAGTGCACATAAACCCAAACCAATCTGAACAATTTGTAAATTGGAGACCCAACTGCATTCAGTTCTGGGCTCCACATTTCAGAAAGGAGCCATAAAAATGATTTGAGACTGACGAAAGTGTCAGGCAGTAAGAGATATAAAAAGCTTCATCTATTTCATTTATCAAAAAAATGAAGAAGGGGAAACTTTCATGGGGAGGAATCTGTGGGTAATAATGTGCTGTGTAATCTAGTGGAGAAAGGACGAGTAAGACCGAATGGCTGGAAGGTGAAGCCAGAGAAATTCCAGCTGGAAATAAGGGCCAAATGTTTAGCAGTGAGGGTGATTAACCATGGAAGAAACTCCGAAGGGAAGTGGTTCTCCATCTTCTCATGTTTGCAGATCGAGACTGGATGCTTTTCTGGAAGATCTGCTTGAGGGCTTGTCTGCACTTAAAACACTACAGCAGAGCTGCCCTAGCGCTTCAGTGTAGACACTGCTTTCACCAACGGCAGGGGTTCTCCCGTCAGTGTAGGTAATCCACCTCCCCAAGAAGGGGTAGGTAGGTTGATGGAAGAATTCTCTCAACCTCATGCTGTCTACACCAGGGTTAAGTTGATATCGCTACATCTCTAAGGGGTGTGGATTTTTAGGTTGCATTAACAGCATCAGAGCATGCAACTCATGGGAGAACCTGGAAAGGATCCAGAAACTAGAGACAAAATGATCCATGGGATGGAATACACGCCATACAAGCAAAGGCTGAAGGAACTAGGTATGTACAATTTGGAAACAAGGACACTGAGTGGGGACATGAGATCAGTCTTCAAATATTTGAAGGGTTGCCATAAAACTCAGTTCCCAGACTACTGGACTGGGCAGCACAGTGGGGAGGAGGTGACCAGCCCACTGTGGAGAAAGAAATGCTTCTGGACCATTTAGAAAAGCTGGACAAGCACAAGTCCATGGGGCTGGATGCACTGCATCCGAGGGTGCTAAAGGAGTTGGCAGATGTGGTTGTAGAGCCATTGGTCATTATCTTTGAAAACTCATGGCGATGGGGGGGAGGTCCCGGATGACTGGAAAAGGCTAATGTAGTGCCCATCTTTAAAAAAGGGAAGAAGGAGGATCTGGGGAACTACAGACCAGTCAGCCTCACCTCAGTCCCTGGAAAAATCATGGAGCAGGTCCTCAAGGAATCAATTTTGAAGGACTGCGAAGAGAGGAAGGTGATCAGGAACAGTCAACATGGATTGACCAAGGGCAAGTCATGCTTGACTAACCTAATTGCCTTCTGAGATGGAATAACTGGCTCTGTGGATGAGGGGAAAACCATGGACGTGTTATTCCTTGATTTAGCAAAGATTTGATACTGTCTCCCACAGTATCCTTGCCAGCAAGTTAAAGAAATATTGGCTGGAAGAATGGACTATAGGGTGGATAGAAAGCTGTCTAGATCATTGTGCTCAATGGGTAGTGATCAATGGCCCCATGTCTAGTTGGCAGCCAGTATCAAGCGGAGTACCTCAAGGGTTGGTCCTGGGGTCAGTTTTGTTCAATATCTCCATTAATTATCTGAAGGATGGCGTGGATTTCACCCTCAGCATGTTTTCAGATGTCACTAAACTGACAGGAGTGGTAGATACACTGGAGGGTACGGACAGGATACAGAGGGACCTAGACAAGTTAGAGGATTGGGCCAAAATAAATCTGATGAGGTTCAACAAGGACAAGTGCAGAGTTCTGCACTTAGGAACGAAGAATCCCATGCACTGCTACAGACTAGGGACCGAATGGCTAGGCAGCAGTTCTGCAGAAAAGGACCTAGGGGTTACAGTGGACAAGAAGCTGGATATGAGTCGACAGTGTGCCCTTGTTGCCAAGAAGGCTAATGGCATTTTGGGCTGTATACATAGGAGCATTGCCAGCAGATTGAGGGGCATGATCATTCCCCTCTATTCAGCATTGGTGTGGATTCATCTGGAGTACTGTGTCCAGTTTTTTCCGCCACAGTACAAGAAGGATGTGGAAAAATTGGAAAGAGTCCAGCGAAGGGCAACAAAAATGATTAGGGGGCAGGAGCACATGACTTATGAGGAGAGGCTGAGGGAACTAGGATTATTTAGTCTGCAGAAGAGAAGAATGAGGGGGGATTTGATAGCTGCTTTCAACTACCTGAAAGGGGGTTCCAAAGAGGATGGATCTAGACTGTTCACAGTGGTACCAGATGACAGAACAAGGAGTAATGGTCTCAAGTTGCAGTGGGGGAGGTTTAGGTTGGATATTAGGACAAACTTTTTCACTAGGAGGGTGGTGAAGCACTGGAATGGGTTACCTAGGGAGGTGGTGGAATCTCCTTTCTTAGAGGTTTTTACAGCCCAGCTTGACAAAGCCCTGGCTGGGATGATTTAGTTGGGGTTGGTCCTGCTTTGAGCAGGGGGTTGGACTAGATACCTCCTGAGCTCCCTTCCAACCCTGATATTCTATGATTCTATGAAATCCTACTTTTTATACTTAATAAAATCACTTTGTTTATTAATTAAACCAAAGTAAGTAATTTATATCTGAGGGAGCAAACAGTTGTGGATATCTCTCTATCAGTGTTATAGAAGGCAGACAATTTATGAATTTACCCTGTATATGCTTTATACAGAGTAAAATGGATTTATTTGGGATTTGGATCCCATTGGGACCTGGATGTCTGGGTGCTGGAGACAGGACCACTTGCTAAGCCATTTTCAGTTAAGTCTGCAGCTTTGGGGGCATTGTTCAGACTCTGGGTCTGTGTTACAGCAGATTAGCATATCTGGCTAAACAAGGCAGGGTACTGAATTCCCAAGCTGCCTGGGAAAAACGGCTCAGAGGTAGTCTCAGCACATCAGTTCACAGTCCCAAGGGGGTCTTTGTGACCGAACCCATCACGGTGGCATAGTCGAGCAGGATCTGTGCACAGTTGATTGCTTTGAGAAACTGGTAGTGAGTTTTAAGTGTGGTGGCAGGAGAATAGACAAAGTGGCTACTGGTTTGTTATTTTCTGTTTGTTTATTTTGGGTGAGGGAAATAAGCACAAGAAAGCAGGAAAATGACTACCAGTGAGGCAGATACAAAACTAGAGCTGGCCAGACTGGAAGTGGAAGAAAAGGCAAAGGGCTGCAAGTTTCAAATGTGGCAGACAGAAAAGAGGCTCAAAGAAGCAGCTGCAGCCAGGGAAACTATGGAGTCAGCGGCAGCCGGGGAAAAAAACTGCTCATGAAAGAGCCATGGAAACCCAGAGGCTAGCCCTGGAGTTAAAATACAGACCCAGATTGATACTGAGAAGCATGAACTGACTGTAATGGAGTGGAATAGAGAAAACCCTCCAGCAGCTGGCTCCACTTCCCCAAAAGACCATAAATGGGAGTGGTTATGTCCGCAGTATGATTAATCCAGTGATATTGCCAAATATTTCATCACCTTTGAGAGACTGTTCACTCTCCATGCGATTCCTGAAGATAAAAAAATGACCACTTTAGTTGCAAAATTGACTGGGAGAGTTCTGGACATATTCAATAAGATGCCTATTGGTGATGCTTCCCCAAAAATCCATAAATGGGAGTGACTGTGTCTACAGTATGATGAGTCCAGCGATATTGCTGAGTATTTCATCACCTTTGAGAGACTGTGCACCCTCCATGCCATCCCTGAAGATCAGAAGATGACCACATTGATAGCAAAATTGACTGGCAGAGCTCTGAACATATTCAATAATATGCCTATTGATGATGCTTCAAACTATGGTAAATTTAAGGAACTGGTTTTGAAACAGTTTCAGGTTACACCTGGAACCTACAGGGTTAAATTCAGGAGTCTTAAGAGGGGATCTGGATTGAGTAATGGGTCTTATGCAAATGAAATGAGAAATTTGTTAGACAAGTGGGTGAGGGGGAAAGGCATTAGAAGATTGACAGAAATGTGTAATTTGATTACTCAGGAACGTTCCCAAATATGTGCAGTGATGATGTAAAACAATATTTGTGGGACCAAAAGGTAAATGCAGTGGGTGAATTAGCTGAGTTTGCAGACTCTTTTGAGCAGTCACAAGCTGCAATTAAACATAAACCACTGGCAGAGGGGTACAGGGTTGGTGAAAAGCAGAATCACTGTTTTACTCCTGAGAAAAGGAGGCTGGGCGTTCACCTCCTCATTCCCGTGTTACTCGTCCCAAGTCTCCTGTACAAGCAGAGGAGCCCAGAAGGTGCTCTCTTTGTAAGTCCACTGAGCACCTGAGGAATAAATGTCCTTGGCTGCGTGGAAATAGGCAGCAGGTAACACATGAAGCTGCTGTTTCTCAGAACACAGGGGTAATCCCAGGCTAATTTCCACACATGATTTGTAAAGGTTGCTTCTACACAACCAAGCAGTGAGCATATGCATGCTGTTAAACTTAATGTCGAAGTACTCCAAGGTTCGAGAGACACTGGTGCAGAAATTTCTATGGTCAGGAGGGACCTGATCCAGGAGAAGGATTTGTTATCAGGGAAAATGGCAGAATTAGAATTGGTGGGAGGTTACCAAGTCCTTGCACGTTTAGCTAAGGTACACATGGAAACTGGTGATTTGCAGGCTGAACTGACTGTTGTAGTGGTGGCACACAATTTTGCACTGTTTCTACTGGGGAATGATTTCTTTGATGTGGCAGAATCTGTCCCAGGATTTGTTAGCAGCAAGAAGTAATCTTGGGCTGAAAGCTCCAGAGGGGACAGTGAAGTCACAAATGCTGCTGGGGGAATAGGAGAGTCTCTCTTTAATTTCTCTGTAGCAGTGAAGAATGCAGCTTGGGGGCAGGGATGGTCGTAACTAGTTCCCGTAGCCCCAGGGCTCAAGGTGAGTCCCTACGGGAAGGGCAGGATAGAGCCAGCTCCTGTCCTGTGATCATCTCCCCAGGGGAGGGGGATGGTCCACCTTGTAACAGGGAGGCCTTCCCTGCTGCTGACTGCCAGGAAGTTTCAGGTCAGCAGGGGACAGGTCCTGCCCTGGGGTGCACAGAGACATGTATCCCAAAGATGGAAGCTGACGACCACTGCGGTGGGAACAGACCCCAAGGCCTCTGTAACTGGGTGCCAGCCCAATCTGAGTGAAAGGGGTGGGATTTGGCTGGCCAGTGAAGGTTCTGTAATAGCTGGTAGCTGTGATCCCACAGCTGAATCAGGATCACCTTCCCTTTTGGTGGACACAGGAGTGTCTGCCTCTGAGGGGAACCCAGAGAGGGAAGTCCAGATGGAAGGTAGGGGAGGGGAAGTCTGCCCACCATTTGTAGGAAGGCTTTTCCCCAGAAAAATCTGCATCTGAAATGCCAGACCCCTCTCCTGTGGATCAGGGTTTAAGGGAAAAGTGGGGGTCAGATCTCCTGGAGGGGAGCGCCCCCCCCGCCCAGCTGACCAGCAGAGAGTGGGGTGACCGAGGGGATCTTACCAATCCAAAGCACTCCATTGAAGAATGTTGTTCCTGCTACCCTTGTGGGAGATAACACTGTCTCTTCAAGGCTTGAAGAAGGAAAACTTTGCATAGGAGGGGCCAAGGGCAGGCATGGTTGTAGTTCACCCTTTCCTTGCCAAAGCCTCAAACACATGCCTGAATTGAGACCCTTCACCAAAGAGACCGAAGAATCTGTATCTGAGCACCTACCATGGTACACAAAGGGATTGGGAAATACAGTGAACACTGGGCAAGCAAGGCTGTGTGAACTCATAGGGATGCCACCTTTCCAGTTTCTGTTAACTGGACCCCTGAGATGCTGCCCGACTCCTTCCTCCAATCCCCACCCCTG
>QXTE01001617.1:1257-12605 GCA_003942145.1 Platysternon megacephalum
CATCTTCTAAGCACTTATGGGGTCTCTCTCCTGTGTGTATTTTCTGATGATTAACAAGGGCTGATCTCTATATTAAACTTTTTCCACAGTCTAAGCACTTATGGAGCTTCTCCCCCGTGTGTATTCTCTGATGTGTAACCCGGGCTGACCTCCATATGAAACTTTTCCCACAGTCTAAGCACTTGTGGGGTCTCTCTCCTGTGTGGATTCTCTGATGATTAACAAGGGCTGACCTCCATATTAAACTTTTCCCACAGTCTAAGCACTTATGTACCTCTCCGGTGTGGGTTCCCTGATGTTTAACAAGGTCGGATCTCTGTATGAAACTTTTCCCACAGTCTAAGCACTTATGGGGTCTCTCTCCAGTGTGTATTCTCTGATGCATAAGAAGGTATGACCTCTGTCTGAAACTTTTTCCACAGTCTAAGCACTTATGGGGTCTCTCTCCGGTGTGCATTGCCTGATGATTAACAAGGGCTGACCTATATAGGAAACTTTTCCCACAGTCTAAGCACTTATGTGGTCTCTCTCCTGTGTGGATTGTCTGATGTGTAATCAGTGCTGACTTCCAATTCAAACAATTCCTGCCCTCAAGGCACCGAGAGGGTCTCTCTTCCGGGTGGCTTCTCCCATGGTTAGCAAGATCTGAGCACTTATTGAAGTTTTCCGCACAGTGCAACCATTGAAGTGTTTTCTCTCCAGTATTTATTGCCTGAAGCGTAACAGAACCGAGGTATTCATAGCGTTTGTCTTCCTTGGGGGTTGTCTGCCGGGCTATGGGATTCTTGTGTCCTTCCTCATATATAACAGATTCATCCATTTGCTCCTTTGAGTGGTTTCCCAGCAGACTCTTTGACCTTTGCCAATTTTCCCAGGCTTCTCCCTGTTCCAAGCACTGGGAAAAATTCCCTTCAGCTCTTCCCACAAAGGTCCTCTGTGGTTCCCCGTGCCCAGAAACTTCCTGCTGTTGATTCCCCTCCTCGTTCTCACTCACTGTCTCGTCACCTGCTGGGAGAGAGACAATTCAGATAGGAGTCATTGTGCTGAGGAGAAATTAAGAGGAATAGCACCCAGGGAAAACCCACCATACTAAAGCTGCACAGACAGAGCAATTGGATTCTGCCTCCACTTCCCACCCAAACTTTTACAGAGAAGGAAAGTAGGGAAGGAAACTCCTGCAGATAACAGGACACATGCGAACCGATATCAGTGATATCTGCTGCCTGCAACCCTGCCTTGGGTGAGATGAGGAAGGAACTGAGGGCACTTACTGATACCTCATTTTTGGGATTCTCAACTTTTTCCTTCATTCACCAGATGGTTTGTGTGTCAGTCCTCACCTGTGTGGGCGCCTCTCGGGATCTCTCTTTCCTCACAGGCCTGGAGATCGGGCACCCACGGCTCTTCCCCTTGTTCCAGCCGGGTGATCAGGTCAGGTTTGGGAAGGGGAAATCCTGTGCAGGGAGTGAAATCAGACCAGATCAGGGTGTGCGGAGGACTGAGAGCATCTGTCAGAAAGGACATCCCGTGAGCGGAACCTGTCCCTGTGCTGTGCTGGGGAATGTGGAATCTAAGAGGATGGGAACGTGGTCACTGAGCCCCCTCGGGGGAGGCAGACGTCTGGGGAGGTGAGGGGAATTGTNATAAGAGGACGGGAACGTGGCCACTGAGCACCCTCGGGGGAGGCAGACGTCTGGGGAGGTGAGGGGAATTGTGACGCACACCCAGCTCTAGTGTTAAACCCCTGCCTATTTCTAAACCTGTGGAGCCCAGAGCCCTCCACATGGCTGGAGCTGTTCCCAAGGAGGAGGGAGAAGAGGGATTCTGTGAGCGACCGAGAAACAACACAGACAGGACAATACGCGGCGTCTCCACCTTGCAAGCTAGCGGGGTTGGGTGGGGATGATTTAGTATGTGCCTTAGGTTTTGACACCCTGGTCTCATTGGAGAGTGATGAGGGAAGAACCTGACCAGTGTCAGACACGCAGACCGCCCCCTCCCCTCCCTCCAGCTTCCAATAACCAAGGGGCCAGGAATCCCTTACCCAGCGAGGTCACCGTCTCGTAGTTCTCCTGCATGACGTCCCTGTAGAGGGCTCTCTGAGCGGGGTCCAGCAGAGCCCCCTGCCCCTGGGTGAAATACACAGCCACCTCCTCGAAGGTCACCGGCATCTGAAACAACAAGAGTCCCCCACTCAGCACCTGCTGCCCCAGCCACAATCCCCCTAGTCATGGGGGAGGAGGGACAGAGAAGCAGAATCCTCCCCACACCCTGCTCAGAGCAGCCAGGAGGCTTCAGGGGGTGGGAGAAGGTGAGAACTCCTTGTCCCACCAGCACACAGAGCAGGGCAGGTTCTTCTCATTTCCCACACACTTGCCAGCTACAGGCTGATACAGGAAGCAGAGCTCTGAGCCGGGGACAGGGACAGGAATCCCGACAGCTTCCCTTCGTATTTCACAGCAGCCTCTGGCCAGTGGGTGAGGCTCCAGCACTGGGAGTCTGGTCAGTTTTCCCAGCCCTGCCCAGGGGGGTGTTTCCTGGTTCAGAAATGGGAGAATGTTTCCCCTCCTCACACCCGCCAATGGGCCTGGTCAGAAAATCAGACCCAGGTTGATCATGTTCCAGCAGGTTTATCAGACCCCGTCCCACCCCGGGGTGATTAACCCCTCTACAATACCCCTCCCCCACCACCAAAAGCTCCCTGAAAATCCCCTACCTGAGCTGGCTCCATCACAGCCATTTCCCTGCCCTGTCTCCTGGAAGACGGGACCATCTGGAGCGAAACGTGGACGCGATTCCTCAGCCTGTCAGAGGAGCAGGAAGATTGGGCAGGTTTCATAAGGGGCTGGAGTCCATGTCACTCCCCGATTCCCCCCAGGCTCTGTCCCTGCAGACAGACGCTCTGATTCTATGACTCTGCCATGCTGGGAAGAAACCCAGTTAGTTCATTACCACCCCGGCCAGGCCCCCACCTCCCCCCATTAGAACTAAACCCACCAAGTCCCTTCTAAACCTCCCCAGAACAGCAGCTCTGAGCCAAACACTGGAAAAAGAGCAGAATCAAAGGAGTCACTTTAGGACACTGCCCCACAGTGTATTGTAACCCCCTCTAGCTCTCCCCCTTCTCCCTCAGTAGTGCGGTGCTCAGCTGAGTCAGCAACTGGCTTTTCCTCTCTCAGCTCCTCCCCTTGTTCCCAGGAGAGCTGACTGCCCCGGGGGTGCAGGGAATGGATCTAGGCAGGGCTGGGAGCTGGGAACCTCCCTCCCCACTTCTTGCTCCTGCTGCCCTTCAAGTCTCTCCGCTCTCCCTTTTTATCTTCTTCCCTCGCCCTGGGAGAACAGGCGACTGCCCCATTGCCGTGGGCCTTTGCTCTCATTAGGCAGCTCAGCCACTGACACTGGTAACGGGGGTTGAACCCGGCTGTGTCACTGAGGGCAGCAGCTCTGGGACTCACAGACACAGGGAGCCCCAACCCTTGTAGGCCAAACTCCCCAGCTGGTCCCTGAAAGGGGCGCTTTGTGCAGAGTCATTTCCCTGCCCGGCTCCAGCCCTTTCCCCAGGTCTCTCCATCACCTGGAGGCTCAGGCGCTGGTATGGTCAGAGTGGTTCCAGCCACTGGAGAAACTGCCCCTGGGCAGGTCTCAGAGGGGTGTGATGAAGCGGGAATGTTCTGAATTTTTTCTCTGCATACCGAGTGTGTGCCTCAGTTTCCCCATGTGTTACTCAAGTATCAAGCTGGTGGGATAGAGGTGTGTGATCATTGCAGAGACCTCTAGAGGGCAGGTGTGACTGCAGAGTGGCTCCCTGGGCATAGAGAATGGCCAAAATTCTGTATCCTGGCAAACGATGGCCGGAGCCTGTCCTGTGCAAGGAGCCAGCCGAAGGTGTTGGAGAATGAGAGAAGGGGAGGCCATGAGACCGGTTTTCCAGGGAAAAGGAGAAAGCATGGAGGAGGGGCAGCTCGACGTCACTGAGGATGGGGGCCTGGAAGCGGGTCAGTCTCCTGGTTTGGGACTCAGCGGGGAGAGTCCAGGGCTTGGGACTCTGGATTCCCCCCTAGATGGACTTTGCTGAATGCTCCTGATTTTTGTGCTAACAAGCTCTGTTCTATGCTGTGTTCCCAGGCAGGGGGGCTGAAACAATCTGTACAGTGGGGTGTGCTGAGAACCATTGAACCAAACTGTAAACCCTGGATAGGATGGAAACCCCTTCAAGCCAGGGGGGGTGGCTAGACCCCACCAGCCTAGATCCAGCGCCTTGCTGCCCCGCCCCCGCCCTGATTGTGCCCCTGAGCCCTGCTCCTTCCCCGGCCCCCAGCTGGGGCCCCCACCCTGCATTCAGTTTGGCCCCTGATCACCTTCTGCCCCCCCTATTTGCCCCCCTCAGATCTCCCTGAGCTGCAGCCTCCGTCCACACCAGGCCGGGTAAGGACACAAACAGCTCCCTCGCCCAATCCCCTACTTTGGAGTCTTCACACCGGGCAGGGAAACACAGCAGCAGATGGGGGGAGGCAGCTTTCCCGGGCCCAGGGCAGGGAATCGCAGCCAGCTTCGCTGGGAGCAGCCTGGGGCCAAACCTCCCCCTGCAGCCCGGGTGTGACGGGGGCGGGTCTCTCTCACCTTCCCTCCGAGCGGGGCCCCCCTGGGGCAGGGGCCGGGCCGGGAAGGGCCCTGGCCAGGCTGGGGGCTCTGCCCTGGGAGAGGCTCCTGGGGAGCAGCGGGAAGGGCCCTGCTGGAGATTCCCCTCTCCCGGCTCCGGGCTCCGGGCTCCCAGCACCAGCCGCCGGGGCTCGGGGATCTCACTGGGAGCCAGAGTCACCGCAGCGGCTGCGAGTCGCTTCCTGCTGCCGGGCCTGAGCCCACAGATCGCTCCCCCCAGAGCCGCCTCCCAGCTGCTCCTGGGTCCTAGCGAGAAACCCACCGCGCTGCAGCATCGCTGGGTCCCGCTTCTGTTACACTCACAGGCTCTAAGGTCAGAAGGGCCCATCATGAGCATCTAGCCCAGGGGTTCTCACGAGCAAATTTGGTGGCCTCAGAGTGTGGCCAGCAACTGTCACTGGTGCCCTCTCTCTGACACTTTCCCCTATAATCCGAACTAACTTTACAAGAAACCAATAAATATGCCCAGAGGTAAGCGGGGGGAACGGTCTTTTTTAAATATTGTGTGCAGAATTTTTCATTTTTTTGTGTGCAAAATTCCCCCAGGAGTACAATATCTAGGTCCCTTCATGGATCTCGCTCTTTGTCTCCAACTCAAAAGGAGAGAGCGAAGTCACCCAGCATGCAGCCGGTTCATGAGGCTGGGGGCCCTGCCTGCTTTTCCTGATCCCACATGGCCCCCAGGACTCCCAAGGGAAGGGTGAGCTAGTGGGGAGCACTACAGTTAGGTTGGTTGTTTTGTGCTACGTGATCTGAACTCTCCTGTGCTTAATATGGTGAAGTGAAAAAGCAATAATGTGTTGGATTTGTGCAAAGAGTCTCTCTCTGTATTAAATGCTTCACAACTACTGTGTGCCTCCAGAGAGAGTTCAGCTGAAAACCAGCAGGCTCTCACCTTGCCGTGGAGTTCTGGGAGATGGTGTGTTTAAGCATGTGGGAGTCTGGAAGGTCAGTTCTGCACCACGGGATTAGGTAGCGCGTTCCAGGCCTCAGGATAGGGAGCTATTCCTCTTCCGGTCCCAGAAGCTTGAATTATCTGGGGATCCTGGGGGTCAGATATGAGGATTTCCCTTACAGCAGTCCGGTGGCACCTAACAATTTCTGGGACACATGCACTAGTAAACAGAAACCTTCTCACTGCCTAGCATTCAAACACCCTTAACTCTGACCATGTGAGTTCTGGTGAATATTTCTACATATCTGAAATATTAAATTCAGAGACATGAATGGAGAGGTCTCCCCCTCAGGGTTGTCACATCCCTTCCTCTTTGGCTGTGGAGGGCTCTTTCCCAGATGGTTCTCCTGGTTTCTGTATTAGGGGGAGGCTCTCCCTCCAGTGCTGCCACCTCCTGCTCCCTTTGCCTTGGGTTGGGAAGGTTTCTATTAATGGTTCTTCCTCGGCTGGGGAGAGACTACCTCCTGATCTATGTCTTCCACCATTCACTGTGGCTAGGATAGAGCAGCTGGTGACTTTAACCCCCCACCTGCCGTGTCCCGCCCCTCCCTTCCCCCACCCTCTCCCCACGAGACACACCCCCCCCCACATGCTCATCACATCCCTCCTCACACCCCCATCCCTCGGTGACCCACCTGCCAGTTGCTGCATCCCTCCTCACCCCTATTTCCCTTTGAGACCCTTCCCCCCCCCCATGCCACATCCCTTCTCAACTCCCATCCTCACGGGGGCAGGAGAGGAGGGATGCCACGAGTCATGGTGGCTGAGCAGGGAGGGGGTGGGGCCTGGAGTGGAACAGGAGTGGAATGTGGGTGCAAGAGACGGGACAGGAAACTAGCCTCCCCCAGGGACAGCGTCACCCCCCGCCCATGTTAAGGCAGTTTTAGTGCTTGAGGGGATCACACTTGATACCTGGTGAGTGAAATTTAAATACAGAACACACAACCAGTGTGGGGTTTGTGCCCTGCTTTGTAACTGCCCTGAGGTTGGTATTCACATTCCTCAGTTACTCTAGACCAGGGGTTTTCAAAGTCTGGGTTGCGGCTGGTCAGGAAAAGCCACTGGCAGGTCGCAGATGCTGCTTTCGCTGAGCGTCCACAGGCATTCGCAGCACCCAGTGGCCACAGTTCCCTTCCCCTGACCAGCCGCAACCCAGACTTTGAAAACCCTGCTCTAGACAGCATGACGGGGGAACTCAACCTGGGTCTCCCACATGCCAGCTGAGTGCTCTAACCACGGGAGTAAATGTTATAAGCTGGGTGACATCACCAAAACCACATTCTCCTTCCCCCTGCCTCTCACATTTTGTGTGGAGCGAGGCAGGTGCCTACATCATTCCAGCAAGGAACACTTTAGGAGCCTGAGTCACCTGACGTCAGGTGCTGGGTTCCCATCTGTGGGTTGCTAAGTAGAGACAGATGCCCCTCTGCAGCCCCGATTTAGGCACCTGCCTGTGAGAGGGGGCAGGGCTTAGGACACACGTCCCTTGTCTGCATCGCCCATTGACAACCTCAATTGACAACCTGTCGGAGTCTGGGATACAGGGCGATTGCTCTGTGCATGGTAAGTTTAGATCCTCTCCAACCCTGCCCCACTCCCTGCCCATTGATTGCCCCCCAGATCTCCCACCTCCTATCCACTCCCCCTGCACCCTGACTGCCCCCCCGGGACTCCTGCCCCTATCCAACCCCCCTGCTCCCTACCCACTGACCACCCTCTGGTACTTCCAGCCCCCCCTGCTCCCTGACCACGCCCTGGGAGGGACCTCTGCTGCCATCCAACTATCCAGATTTCATTTCTGGTTTTCATGTTGCAATTTTAGTTTTTCCAATTCCTGTTCCAAATCTTCATTTTCATATTCACAGGCATTGTGCTTTTCTGTGACCTTATTTACAGCCTGAGACATAGCACAGATGACTCATGCTGCTGTTTGGACTTTCTTGGGAGAATAGCCCTGTTGATACCCCAACAACAAGTTGTCCAAACCTTTCTTATGCAGTGTAGAGACTGCAGCAGTCACACATGGATCAGACCCCAAGCTTTTAAACACCTGTCTTAACAAGCACTCATTAACCATAGCTGGAGGCTTAGGGGCATCCCCCTTGTCCTCCGGAGTAAACCCACCTTATTTCCCTCTCTCCCAATAATCTGTAACCAATCTGATGCCAATCTGATCCAATCGTCGTTTCCCGGCCACTGAGTCTAATATCTTAAGATAATATTTTAGCTTATCCAACCAGTTCAAAAACAGTTAACTTATTGACTGACATGGTAACCATCCTCTGCTACCAAATGTTGAAATGGATCTTTAACGGCTCACAGCTGGGCAGAATGTTTCCTGGTACCAATCAACAAGTCAGATTCAGTAGACTCCATGCACAACAGTTTATTTAAGAAAACCTTATACTGCTTCTGGAATTCTATCTAATTCACGTCTCTCTAGTGAGCCTCAATTCCCCAAGCATAAACCCTCAGTATTTATGCTGGCCCCACACAGTATTTAGATTGGCTAGCGAAGCGGGTATAGCTATCGATCTAGATGAGGATTTCTCTCTTTCATTGTCTTCTATTCTCAGTCACCTGGTCTATCAAGGATTCCCCCGAGGCAGTGGTTTTCAAAGGACTCATATGCCCTGTGGACATTTTATTACTAATTTTCTCCTAATTAATACTTTGGAAGGGACTGCTGAAGGGGCACCCACCAGACATCACCCCACGTTTACACTCTCATCAATCATTCACTCAAGCTGTCAGCACGATGCCTTCCAAAGGGGTAATTTTGCCCCAGGTCAGCTTGTGCCAAGATCACTGATCTCGTGATTATACGTTTTCTTTACCTAGTGAGCTGGCATATTGACTGACAAAGGTTGGTAACAGAACAGACACGCAGAATAGAAAATTTCCACAGTAACCATTTGATGCTCAGAAGGCCCTGCTCCCAGAATCCTCTAGCAAATTCAGACATGTCAAGCTGTACCACATTCATGTTCACCATATTCATTAATAAGAAGTGCAGTAATTAATAATAATTCAGCACCGTCCCAACACCCCGGACAGTGAATCTCCTTGTTTCCCCCCCGTCTCAGCGCGAGGGGGACGTGCTTCTGCTTCAATGGTTGTCAGTTCCCTGTCACCCCCAGCCTTTTACCTCTCCACACGAACTCATCAGGGCTCTGCCAGTCCTTACTTTGCCTTACAGATTAACACTAGGCACAACCTCATCTCCAGCCCCTCTGACGTGTCCTTCTGTAGTGTCCAGCCCCTCTCCACTGGGGGATACTCAGAAATTCCCAGATAAACCACTGGGACAACATCAGCTTGTTTGATTCAACTGAGGATCAGCGCCAATAGAACATCACAGCACTGAGATATATTTTTAGTGAAAACAAACAAGAGTTTATTAGTTCAGATTGAAGAGATAGTGAGCAAAGTAATAAGACCAACAGGTTACACACCAAACTCCAGGTATAACATGATTCAGATAGGCTGAGTTTAACTTTTACAGGTAAAATCCATGGCTAAAGCATTCTCACAGGGTCACCAGCAATCATTGATGAAATTCCCCTTTTCATGAATGCAAAGCATGCTCTCCTTTTGGCTTCCTGAAGGATTGCAGGGTGCTGTTCTTGTTCCCCAGTTGTAGTCCAGTAAACCACTGAAGTGCTCCCCCCCCCCATTGTCTGTTCTCCAGTGTGCTCTCTCTGTTACTCCTATATGCCAGTGGCTCTCAGCCTTTCCCCACAACTGCACCCCTCTCAGGAGTCTGATCTCTCTTGCCTCCTTGGCTCACTTAAAAATGCCGTGCTTCCAAAATCCGACAGAAAAATACAGAAGTGTCACAGCCACTAGTACTGAAAAATTGCTGCCTTTCTCTTTCTTACCACATAATTTTATCAAAGAAATCAATTGGAACTAGGGATTTCAAGTGATGAAAAAAATTAATCCTGATTAATCACATGATTATTTGAACTGTTAAACAATAATAGAATACCATTTCTCTAAATATTTTTGGATGTTGTCTCCATTTTGAAATATATTGATTTCAATTACAACACAGAATACAAAGTGTACAGTGCTCACTTTATTTTTTATTACAAGTATTTGCACTGTAAACCCCCCCCAAAAGAAATAGTATTTTTCAATTCCCCTATTACAAGTACTGTAGCCCAATCCCTTTATCATGAAAGTTGAACTTACAAATGTAGAATTATGTAAAAAATACCTGCATTAAAAAATAAAACAATGTAAAATTTCAGAGCCTGTAAGTCCACTCAGTGCTATTTCTTCTTCTGCCAATCGCTTAGACAAACAAGTTTGTTTACATTTGCAGGAGATAATGCTGCAAGTGAGAGGAGGCAATCTTATGACACTGTTGCAGCCGGAGTCGCAAGATATTTACATGCCAGATGCCCTAAAGATTCCTCTGTCCCTTCATGCTTCAACCACCATTGCTTAGCCTCCCTTCCCCTGGCCTGTTATACCTGCTGCCCATGCTCAGACCAGAGCTGATCATTCTTCAGCTTTTTAGCCTCTTCTAGAGCCTTCAGGGAAAAGTTTTCATCTGCCAGTAGGGTTGCCAACTTTCCTGGATCAGACACCATTTGTGGCAATGGCGTCTGGTCCGGGAGAGTTGGAAATCTTATCTGCCAGGGAAATCCCCTCTGGCTGACATTTTCCATTTGCCTGCCGCCTGCCAAATGAGAGTCAATTGGCTTTTGGGTTTTTTTTTGGAGCTTCTCCCACATACATAGCTGCTATTGACCATTGGGGTGGATTAATTAACTCTCTCGCTGGTGCAATACAGAAAACTGCTCCCTGTAGGAATGTGGTACTTATGGTGGACTGAGCATGCTCAGCAACATCTGCTGAAGCCACTGCCCTTCACCCTGCCCTTACTAAGCATCAGATTGTGCTGAGTGCTTTTTACAGGGGTTAAAAAGGGGCAAAGTGGGAAAATCGGAGGAGGGGGGCAGCCAGCGTCTGAGCAGGGGGCAAAAATTGACTGGTCGGGGGATCATACACCTGACAAACACCTGCCAGAAATGGTCTAGATAATACTTAGTTCTGCCATGAGTGCAAGGAACAAGAAAAGAGCACAGGGGACAAACTGCTATCCGTAGTCATTTGCTACATCAGAGAGCAGTTTTTTCCCAATAGCCGTTTCTTACAAACCAGGTACAGATCAGCAACTGGTGCAGGTCACACATTCCTACAGGGAAGTTTCCTATCTCCCATTGTGTGCAGAGCAGGGGGNAAAATTGACTGGTCGGGGGATCATGCACCTGACAAACACCTGCCAGAAATGGTCTAGATAATACTTAGTCTTGCCATGAGTGCAGGGAACAAGAAAAGAGCGCAGGGGACAAACTGCTATCCGTAGTCATTTGCTACATCAGAGAGCAGTTTTTTCCCCAATAGCCGTTTCTTACAAACCAGGTACAGATCAGCAACTGGTGCAGGTCGCACATTCCTACAGGGAAGTTTCCTATCTCCCATTGTGTGCAGAGCAGGGGGAAGCCAACCCATGCTGTGCTGGGGGCTGGGACACCCACACCTGGGATGGGGTGGGGGGAAGAAGGGGAGAGCTGAAAGCGGGCTGAAGAGGGGAAGGGTGTGTGTAGATAAGGTGGGGATGAGGGATGGGTCAGGGGTAGATGCAGTGGGCAAGGCGGGGTGCTGAAGGACAGATGGGGCGATGCAGGGGAATCAGGGAAGACTTATGGGGTGGATGGGA
>QXTE01001618.1:0-10576 GCA_003942145.1 Platysternon megacephalum
CACCCACGAAAGCTCATGCTGCAAAGCCTCTGTTAGTCTATAAGGTGCCACAGGATTCTAGACTTATAAAGAGACCTTCTAAAAAATGTTAAAATGTATTACTGGCACGCGAAGCCTTAAATTAGAGTGTATAAATGAAGACTCGGCACACCACTGCTGAAAGGTTGCCGACCCCTGTTATAGACTGACAGATGTATTGGAGCATAAGCTTTCGTGGGTGAATGCCCACTTCGTCAGACGCATGCCCCAGGCTGTCTCTGGTTGTACAAGATGGAAGTGTAATCAGGGTACAGGTGAATTTTGTGTGTGATTATGTAAGGTTTTAAGGACCTAAACTGACACTCATGGTTTGTAAAACTCTTGTTTTGTAGGTTTAAGATGAATTGGTTTGGTTCTGCTTTGTTGTTGTTTTTTATAATGCCACTGAAAATCCATTTGAATCATTCAAAGTGGCAAAACTGACAGACACTTTTTGCCAGACACAGGTAACGAGTGTTGTTTGGGTTTGGTATTTAGCATTTAACCCTTAAGGTACCTCACTACTTTATAAAGTTCAAGACCAAAGTTATGGCTGTAGTAAGGGCCAGCCAGATCCAGACGAATGGAGAAAGAAACATTGGTTGGACAGACGGACGGATGGACAAACCGAATAATTAAGCCTCTGTTTAAAAAAAAAACCTGCTTAAAAACATTAAAAGGAAAAAAGGGGCAAAATGTTTCCCAGTTTACCGAAAAACCTCAGCCTAGATCTGCCCTGGGGGCTTGGGGTTTGGGGGTGGAGGGTGCCGCTTGCATGGTTTGCCTAGGGTACCAGTTGCTGGCAGCTAGTCTAGGGCTGCCCCTGCCCAGAGGCCTTTATTCCTCCAGCCTGTGAGGACAGGGGGGGGGTCAGGAAGTTTCCCCTTCAATCCCACACACAAAAGGTCCTTCTTAGGAAAGGCAAAATCCTGCAGAGAAAAAGTAACATCAAGAAGGACTCCAAAGACAGAAGTTTTTAAGATCTTGGGGAATAGTTCATCACCTGACCAGGGACTTGAACCCTGGACCCTCAGATTAAAAGTCTGATGCTGCCAACTGAGCTAGCCAGGCTCACAAAAAGAGTGAGCAAGTTCATGCAGAGGAGAAACTAGTCAAGAAAACGAGAGCAGGAAACAATAGAGGAAACCTGCTGCTCTCTCTCTTCCCAGCCTAGCCCTGGCCCTGGCCTGCTCCTCCCTCCAGCGCCCTGAGGCATTTTGCCAGCACCATGCCCCAGTCAACTCCACCCTCCCCAAACTCTAGAGGGCCCAGCTCTGCAACCTGGCTGCTCTTACAGCCTCCTCTCCAGCCCTGCCCAATAGGGAGGAGGATTGAGTCTCCCGCCCTCAGCCCCGCCCTTCAGCCTTCCTGGGTAAAGACCAACATGGCCAACGTGACTTTGGGCCAGTAGGTCAACCAAGAGGGCTGCCTCCTAGGCCAGGCTGCAGCCCAGCTGCAGGACTCAGAGTAAATCCAGCTCCCATCCCTCCCTATAGGGCTCCAGGCACGGCCAGCCTGCTGGATCCGACTCCCCTCTGGTGCGCAAGTCACAACAGCTAGCAGGCAAAAGACCGGCTCCCGCGTCATTGGAAAGAGCAAGACAAAGCCTTGAAACTCCACCTGTGCTTAGGATGAAGCAACAGGTCCCAAAGCCCCACTGAGATCTGAGCTCAGCTCGCAGTATTCAGCCACCTGACAGCTGCCTTTGCACCATGGGACCCGATGGTGTCACAGGCTCTAGACACCTGTGACCCTCAGCTGGCAGGTTTGCACTCTGCACTCACAGCTTCTCTGCAGCTGCTCCCGCTCTCTTCTCCCCTCTCCCTCCCCTCGGCTTTCTCAGCACCTGGCCCCACAGCGCTTCCCGCCAACCAGAGACGGCGCTTTCTGGGCCTGCTCCTCCCCATGTCTGTCCTGCTTCCTAAGGACTCAGCAGAAGAAAGGGGCCATTCCAGGAAATTGCCAGGGCGTCTGGGAATCTATGTGTGGCTGAGGACAGCACCAGGAAACATTTGGCTCCTGGCACACAAGGCAACTTAAAAGCTAAGTGCCCGGACAGGGGCTCAAACTCTGGACCCTCAGAGTAAGAGCCTGATGCTTTACCGACTGAGCTAGCCAGGCTTGTTGAGAATAACTTCACCTGTCACCACAAGAGCGAGCAGGCAGGCAAAAGACAGGCAAAAAAACTCCCAGGAACCCCTCCTCTTTTCTCCACAGCCACTGCCTGTCAGCAGGATTCCTCCTCCTCCTCCCTCCTGTGCCTCACTGTGATTAAATCTCCGCACCTAGACAGCCGGCCCATCCGCTGCCCCCCAATCCCCCATGCCTGACCCTCCCTGCCAAAGTCCTGCACCTGGCTCCAGAGAATTAAGTCTCACATCTCACTGGGAACTCGACTTCGTGTGCCCAGAGAGTCTCGGCCCCCCTCAGTAGATGACCCGAGAAACACAGTGTCGCCTTTTCCAAAGAAGTGCTTAGACCCCCTCATCATGTGGACTAAAGGATCACGCATCTCCCTGTGGATCAGATGATTCAGGATTTGAGTCCCCTCATGGTTATGCTTACTTTGGTTGAAAATCCGGCTTTCTTCAGGGCTGGAACCTCTTCTTGGCCACTCAGGCCATGCTCTGGCTTCAGCTAGAGCCCCGGGAAGGAGTTGGGGTTTGGGTGTCACAAAGGCTCGGGCATGAGCTCCTGGTGCTTCCAGTCTAGCCTTTGCCATTCCTGACTTGCCAAAGAAAATGGGCGGCTGCCCGGGCTAGCGTGTGGAGCAGTTTCCCTTTTCCAAATGTGCGCCTGTCCCTGTGCTTGAGGGGACTTGCTAAATAGCGCCTTGGGAGCCTGGGTGTTTCTCTGCTTCTCGCCAGCTGGGGAAAAGCCTCTTGGGGAAAAATCTCCGGCCCCACTGCCAAAGTGAGCACCTTGAGTGGGAACGGTCAGAGGCCCCACCGGGGGGCTGGCCCTGCTTTCCTACCGTCTTCTGATGTTGGCCACAGAGCATCAGCAGCTGCCCCACATGCTGGTCTGCGGGTGGCCTTCAGTGGGTGTTTGGCAGGGAGCAGGGAGCAGCCTGGCCGGGTGTCTTGTTGCCTGTCTGCAGGCCACATGTAGGCGTGGTCCTGCCCTCCTCTTGCCCCTCCCTCGATTGCTCTGTGGCTTTTAAACCTTCCCTTGGGGCTTTCAGCCCCAGCCGCCTCTGCTCTAGGTGCCCAGAGGAGGAAAGGTGTGCTGGGCTCCAGCCTGGGACTCTTCCTCCCTAGCTTTGACTATCAAGCCTGGCCCTGGCACTCCTTCCTTTAAATGCCATGTGGGCAAGAGGAAGAGCGTGGCAGCTGCAGGGACCAAAGTTGTGAACAAGCGAGAAACAACCATCAGGTCAACCCGCAGGAATCTCTAGCCAGACTGTTAAGTTCTAGGACCCCAACCTATAGTGGTCAGCCCATTGAACCAGCCGGACCAGAGACCTATCTCCAGTGGGTGGCAGTCACCCAGCAGGAGGGGGGGAAATCATTCTGGTTCACCCAGAGAGAGGGTAGAGAAGTATGTTGAGCTCCAAGGCTTTGCAGCCAACCAATCTCTCTCCAGGAGGTCCCACTGAGATTTGAACTCAGATCGGAGGATTCAGAGTCCTGAGTGCTGCCCATTACACCATGGGACCTGCTGCTATTTCAATTTCTAGACCCCTCTGACTCTCAGCTGGCTGGTTTGCACTCTGCACTTATTGCTTCCCACCAGCGGCTTCCTCTCGCAGGACTCTCTCTCCTCCTCCAGCAACTATAGTCCTGCTCTACCGGATCCACAGGTCCTGCCCTGAGTCCCCACATCCCCCTGCCTTGTCTCTGTTCCCTGCAGGTCGCAAAAATGTCTGGGGAGGCCGCCCCTCCCTTCACTCGGTGTCCCACTCATATCGGCCAGCTGCAGCCTCATCTCCGGGAACTCGGCCAGCTGTCGCTTGATCCGGTCGTACAGTCACACGCTGACGGGCTCCCCTGCCCGGATGCTCTTGTGGAAATCCCACAGGCGACGCTGCAGGACTTGGCACTGTTGGTTTCTTTAATGTTGTGGTGTTTGCCCAACAGCCGGAACAAAGCCGCCAACTCCTCCCTCACCCACTCCCACCAATCCCCCTGGTTGCCATAGAAACCTCTGATGCTTTCCCGTTCTGCCAACACCGCCAGGCCTCGCCCCCCGGCCCCTTTATCTTGCAAGCTCTGGATGTTCAGCTTCCAATATCCTCTGCCGTGGGTCAGGGAATTGCCCACATTGAGCACACGGTGAGAGCTGCGTGATCCGAACAGTCCATTGGCACCACCCTGCACTGGGCTGTCGACGTGCTCTCCTTCACGTAAATCCGGTCAGCGCGACGCCTGGCCTGTCCCCGCAGAAAGGTGTCCCCCATCTGCGGCTGGTGTGAGCTCGGGTCAGAGTGTCAAAGTTAGAATCAGGACTCACAATTTAGTTAAAGACCACTCTGTTTTATTAGTACAGCGCTCTGCTAATACAACCAGATAATGTGAGCACCATGCAAGACCCACACTACCTTATTTATACAGATAAAAGGGGGCGGGGGTGAACTTAGCAAGAAAACAAAGGAAGCAAAACTGACAAGTTTACCTGGGGCCAGACACACACATCTTCTTTCCTTACTAACTCTTACCAATCTTCCGTTAATGTCCCACCATTATCATAAGTGGACTCGTTGTGTTATATCTTAGTGTTTCTCTTCCTGACAACTATATTTCAACATTCTTCATTCCTGCTTAAAGGAACATACGTATTTCTTTAATCTATTCTATTTTTACAATATAATTCAGTCTACTTTCACAGAGGAATAGGAGGCTCCCGCCCTCCACTGGTTCCACTACAGAGAAACACGTCCTCTAAGCCAACCTCACTACAGACCCTAAAGTCATTAATGTGCATTTCCTCAACGCCCACCATGGCCAAGTCCAGCTGCTCCAAGGCACTGAACATCGAGCGCCTCCTCCTGGCCCCCGAATCCCTGCCCCACCCCACATGGCCACTTTCACAGATGCCCCTTCCCCAGTACTGCCCTCGCTCAGCTGTGCAGAGGAGCTTTCGTCCCCAGTCCCTGTCCCCTCTGGCACCATCTCCAAGGGCTGCCCTGCTTCACTCTCTTCCTGCCATATTGGCTTGAGCAATAAGTCCTGTGGAAGAGACAGCTCCTGTCCCTCATTGTTAGAGATCAGGTGGGACAATTAGGGGCAGAAGCCCACGCTCTGTCCTGCTGGGGAGCTCAAAATCACATCAAGTAAAGGTGCTGCTGCGCTCCCAGAAAACAAACCAGCCCTGCACAAAGAGGGAGGAAAGGGCTGTCAAAGCCCGGGATTGAACCAGGGACCTTTAGATCTTCAGTCTAACGCTCTCCCAACTGAGCTACTTTGGCAGCTGTAGGGGCCTCTTGTGGTCTGCTGCTTCTCTGTCCGGGATGTTTTTGCAGCCGTGGCACACAAAAAGGACGTCATTGACTCGGCTCCTTTCCCACTCTAGAGAGAGGAGCAGCAGCAGGGCTATGGCTGATCTATGGGGCGTGGGGCACTAGGTGAGTGGCAGAGGCTTTAGGCGCCAAGAGTTTGCCTGACCCCTCAGGGACACAGGGTGAGGTGGTGTCCCAGGGATCTCTATGAAAGGAGCAGAACAGGATTTACTTGGTGTGGGGGGAGAATTGAGAGTGTCTCAGGGGGTTGTAGAGAGGTATTGCCCGGGTTAGAAACTGCCTAAAACACAGGCCTTGCTGTGAGCAGGATTCAAACCTGCACAGGGGAACCCTATTGGATTTCGACTCCAACACCTTAACCACTCGGCCATCACAGCTGTGAGCACAGTAATACCCCAATGCCAGAGAAACTGGTAAATAATCACAATGCCCAGGCTTGAAATCATCTGAAATCCAGAATTCCCACAGCAAACCTGGCTCCCAAAGCACAGGGGGGATTTGGAGTTTGTTCTCTTTGCTTAGCCATGTGCAGTCGCCCAGAGAGCGCGTTGAAAAGTCTCCCCTCCCACAGAGCGGGAATGGGAAATGATTCTCAACTGGAAGCTTGATGTTAATGAGGATGTCTGGACCACAGGGCCAGGGACTGGCCTTTGCTAGAGAAACCAGTGACACACGGAGCCAGGCTAAGGAAAATGTTTCCTGGAGTCAATAACTGGAATAGCCGCAGGATTGTGCAGAGAAACGTCTCACACGAGGAGTCAGCGCATTGGTGGTTTGGTAGCAGAAGTCACAGATACAGCAGGGGAGGGTCTAGCTTTGGGTTCTGGCCACCAGAGGGATGAGTTTTATTGTCTCCAAATTTCAGTAGAAAAATTCAGACCCAAACGGTGTGGGGTGGGGGTTTCTCTGGTTTTCATTTAGTTTGTTTTGTTTTTCTCATTTGAAATGTCCTTGATAATTTGTCTGGGAAACTGTTTGGACAAGGCCAAGGAAGAGTTAGAACAATTACAAATCTCCATGGGAGTGAGGGGGTCTCAGCGCGGGGGAGGGGTGGAGATTTTCATGGAGGGGAGTTGAGGAGATAAACGAGGATTTTTCTCCAGTAGAGGGAGATATTTGGCAGTTTCATTTTTACCAAGTGAACCCCCCCGACACACACACAGACACACANCAGAGGTTTGGCAGTTTCATTTTTACCAAGTGAACCCCCCCCCGACAGACACACACACACGTTGCTCCCCGGCTGCTGCTGCTCCAGCTCAAACCCCCCTGTCACCCCCAGCATGTGGCCTACAGCTTCCTGCTGACAAAGCCCTTATCTATCAGAGACAAACTCCCCTAGTCTGCCCCTTCTCCCAGCTGAGCCCTCGCCCCACAGAGCCCAGGACATCCCCGACCGAGCCATGCCAGGGGCTCGGGCTTAATCCTCAAGGCCGAGCTCAAAACCTTCAGCCGGGCACGTTTCGCTCCCTTCCCGCCTCCGCCCAAGCGGCAAGGGAGAAATGGACGAGACACGCCGGCTCGAAGACGCCTCCCTCCCACTTCCCTGGTGGCTGCTGTGATGTTATTAATATGAACTGGGACCATATAGATCATTGTTGCCACCAGTACCGGATTTACCGTGGCGCCAGGCCCACGGTCCCAAGGGGCCCAGGCCTGGCCACTCTTCTCTGCCCCCTGCTCTCTCCTGTTGCCGGCAGGAGGGTGGCGGAAGAGCAGAGCCTCTGCACGCTCACCGCTCCGGGGGGAGGAGGAGAGGCGGGGGCAGGGCCTTAGGGAAGGGGCTGAATCGGGGCATACCCCCTCCAGCCCCCTGCATGAGCACCTCCATGACCCCAGCCCACACCCACAGCCCTGTGCCCACCTTGATCCCTGCACCCCCTCACTCCCCCCCAGCCCTCTGCCCTGTCTCCTGCACCCCCCGCATACACACCCCCATCCTGAGCACAAAACAGGGGCTCCTGTACCCCCCCCCCACATTCCCACCTGCACCCCTCGCACCAAATGGAGCTGCCCCAGGTATGCGAATGCGGGACAACCGGTTCTAAAAGTGCTTCTAAATTTAACAACCGGTTCCCACGAACCAGCTCCAGCTCACCACTGGGCACCGGTAGAGCGGTGACTGGGGAGCTCAGGGCTGGGAGAGGAGTGACTCAGCAGGGGAGCTCAGGGCTGGGAGAGGAGTGACTCAGCAAGGAATTCAGGGAGATGCCTATGGACAGAACTCTGAGGTTTTTTCTTGCCATTTGCCCAGATGCTTGTCTTTGGAACAAAGAAAGAGAGAGCACATGGCAAGAGACTATAAAAAGCGTCTGCAGTTCCTCCATCTTCTCTCTGGAAGGACTTTGCTACAAACTGAAGCTTTGAACAAGGACTGAAGGACCCATCCCAGCTGTGGATGCTCCAGAGAACTGATTTGAACCGGCAGTTTATTCCATCACTGCGACAAGGCTAAACCAAGACCTTTGCCATTATTGTATGTAACTGATTCCATTTTTAACCAGTTCTAGCTCTCAGCTATAGCTTTTTCCTTTTATGAATAAACCTTGAGATTTTAGATTCTAAGGGATTGGCATCAGCGTGATTTGTGGGTAAGATCTGACTTGTATATTGACCTGGGTCTGGGGCTTGGTCCTTTGGGATCAGGAGAACCTTTTTTTTCCCTTTTACTGGGCTATTGGTTTTCATAACCAGTCATCCCCATAGCGAGTGGCACTGCCGGTCAGTGGTGCGGGGCTAAGGCAGGCTAGTCCCTACCTGTTCTGGGGCACTGCACTGCTCCTTGGAAGCAGCCAGCAGGTCCGGCTCCTAGGAGAGGTGTGGGGGGAGGAGGCCCTGCAGTGCACGCTGCTCTCACCCAGGCCCCAAGCGACTGGAAGCTGCAGGGTCCCCCTGGCACATGTGGTGGCTGGGAGCTCTGGGGTCCATCCGTGGTACCATGGGCCTGTGGGAGCTCCCCCGACACCCCGTGGCTGGTGGGAGCTGCAGGGGGCCCCTGCCGCCACCGGTGGCTGGTAGCACCATGCCTATGTGTGGCCAGCAGACAGCCATAAAGACCCCGGGCCAGCCTGCTCCCTGCCATGCCAAACACCCACTGGAGGCCCCCACAGACCGGCATGCGGGGCGGCTGCTGATGCCCTGTGGCCAATATCAGGAGATGGTAGGAAAGCAGGGCCAGCCCCCCTGGTGGGCCTCTGACTGTTCCCACTCCAGGTGCTCACTTTGGCAGTGGGGCAGGAGATTTTTCCCCAAGAGGCTTTTCCCCAGCTGGTGAGAAGCAGAGAAACACCCAGGCTCCATGTAGCAAACCCCCTCAAGCACAGGGACAGGCGCACATTTGGAAGAGGGAAACTGCTCCACACGCTAGCCCGGGCAGCCGCCCATTTTCTTTGGCAAGTCAGGAATGGCAAAGGGTCCTGGGGGAGCAGTCAGGAAGGAGGGGGAGGTTGGATGGGGTNCGGGTGCAGCGGACGGGCCGGCTGTCTAGGTGCGGAGATTTAGTTGCACTGAGGCACAGGAGGGAGGAGGAGGAGGAATCTTGCTGACAGGCAGCGGTTGTGCAGAAAAAGAGGAGGGGTTCCTGGGACTTATTTTGACTCTCTTTTGCCTGCTTGCTCACTCTTGTGGTGAAAGGGGAAGCTGCTCCCAAGAAGCCCAGATAGCTCAGTCGGTAGAGCATCAGGCTCTTAATCTGAGGCTCCAGGGTTCGAGCCCCTGTCTGGGTGCTCAGCTTTTACGTTACCTTGTGTGCCAGGAACCAAATGATTCCCAGTGGTGTCCACAGCCACACACAGACTCCCAGAAGCCCTGGCCATTTCCTGGAATGGTTCCTTGAATCAGGAGTTCTGGGCTGGTTCAGAGTGTGGGAGTGGGCTCTGGGCTGAGCCTGGGGCAGGGGTTTGGGGTGAAGGAGGGGGATGCAAGCTCTGGGAGGGAGAATTGGAACTGATTTCAGCTGATGGACAGGTTTGTCGGCTTTTATGCCTTTACATAGGAAGATGTTGAGTGGTTAAATTCATTTCAAGCATCCCTGTGACAGGTTACCCCCCACTCTGGGGTGACACCTGATGTACTGGGGTGCCACTGATCCTGCCTGTTCCACCAGCCTGGGCTCCCACACCCTGTCCTGTTGAGCCAGGCCCTCGAGCCTCCTCGAGCACACACAGGTAGGGACCCACCCAGCTGCAGATAGACACAAACACTGAAATCAGCTCTGCATGGGCAGAACCAGCCAGGGGATTGCGCAGCACTCAAGTGCACACCCCTTCTGACGTGCAAACCCAAAATTGTATTCTCTTGTGCTATACAGAGAACTGTACAGCATCCGCTCATGAAAATCGCCCCCTCCCTCAATGTGGAGGAAGATCTGCACAGCTTTTTGCCCCCCAGTTATGAATTGCACAAACTGGTTTAGAGAAAACAAAACAATTTTATTAACTACGAAGGATAGATTGTAAGTGATGATAAGGGATAGCAAATAGATCAAAGCCGATTCCTGAGCAAATAAAACAAACGCACCAACTAAGCTCAATATAACAAAGAAACTGGCGACAAGTAGTAATTTCTCACCCTAACTGTTGTTTTAAGGAGGTTGCAGAGTTTCTTGAAGACAAACTGCTCTTGTGTGCAGCTTCGGACTCCAGCTAGTCCTTCTACAGTCCAGACACCCTCTAGCCTGGGTCCAGTCCTTTCTTCTCCAGAGCAGGCTTAGGTGTTTCCAGCAGTCAGCTTGGGTGGGCATTCGGTGAAGAACTGACCCTGATTAACTCACTCCCCAGCCTTCAATAGGATTGACATAGGAAGGGAATCCTTTATTTCCCAGTTTGATCCCCACTCCCTACTAGTGGAAAAATACCAGCAGTCCAAGATGGAGTCCAGTACCAGGTGACATGATCACATGACCCTGCAGTGTCAAAGCAGCCATAAGTCCTCAGGAAGACTTCCCAGGAAGGTGGGAGATTGGCATCTTCAAAGACGTATTGTCCTCCCTAATGGTTCATTGACTAACCAGCCAGACTGGTTGCTTTTTGTCTGGTGGGCGTTCCCCAGGTGCAAACACTTTTGTAATTGATACATAGTCCATATTTCTAACTTTAGATG
>QXTE01001621.1:0-12582 GCA_003942145.1 Platysternon megacephalum
AGAGTGGGGACACTCCAGCCCCTGCTCTAAGTGACCACGACAAGATTGGGGGTCGAGCCTCCCAGGAATCCTGGGTCCAGCCTTGTTGGGGTTACGAGGACTCTGCCACACACGAGGCTAGAAAGAGAGTCCTCGAGGTCAGGCAGGCAGGATAGCTCCATTGGGAGGGGACTTGTATAAGGGAGAAGTAGAGCTTCATATGAAAACACACGTGACACAAGCAGTACATTGATAGAATTAGAGAACCCCCCCGAAGAGTAACCCGAATAAATGAGCATAACCCAAAGTAACCAGCGAAACTGGTAACACCTGCCAGCCGGAGACTGTGCTTTCTAGGCCTGCTCCTGTGGATGTGGCCTCTCTCCTAATTGCTAAGGAAAGGAACCTTTCCAGGAAATGGCCAGGGCTTCTGGGAATGTGTGTGTGGCTGTGGACAGCACCAGGAATCATTTGGCTCCTGGCACACAAGGCAACTTAAAAGCTGAGCGCCCAGACAGGGGCTCGAACCCTGGACCCTCAGATTAAGAGCCTGATGCTCTACCGACTGAGCTAGCTGGGCTTGCTGAGAGTACGTTCCCCTTTCACCCCAAGAGTCAGGAAGCAGGCAGGCAAAAGAGAGGCAAAAAAAGTCCCAGCAACCCCTCCTCTTTTTCTCCACAGCCACTGCCTATCAGCAGGATTCCTCCTCCTCCTCAGTGAGACTCAATCTAAGCACCTAGACAGCCGGTCCATCCGCTGCACCCCAATCCCCCCTGCCTGAGCCTCCCTGCCAAAGTTCTGCCCCTGGCCCCACAGAATTAAGTCTCATGTGTCGCTGGGAACTCGACTTCTTGTGCCCAGAGAGTCTCGGCCCCGCTCAGTAGATGACCCGAGAAACACAGTGTCGCCTTTTCCAAAGAAGTGCTTGGGAAGGTCTTGCTCCTGTGACCATGTGGCCTAATGGATAAAGCGCCTAACTTCGAATCAGATGATTGAGGGTTCGAGTCCCTTCGTGGTGTGCTGAAAGTCCTGCTCCCTTCAGGGCTGAAACCTCTTCTTGGCCGCTCAGGCCAATGTTCTGGCTTCAGCTAGAGCCCTGGGAAGGAGTTGGGGGTTGGGCATCACAAAGGCTGGGGCATGAGCCCCACGTGCTTCCAGTCTAGCCTTTGCCATTCCTGACTTGCCAAAGAAAATGGGCGGCTGCCCGGGCTATCGTGTGGAGCAGTTTCCCTCTTCCAAATGTGCGCCTGTCCCTGTGCTTGAGGGGGTTTGCTAAATAGCACCTTGGGAGCCTGGGTGTTTTTCTGCTTCTTGCCAGCTGGGGAAAAGCCTCTTGGGGAAAAATCTCTGGCCCCACTGCCAAAGTGATCACTGTGAGTGGGAACGGTCAGAGGCCCCACCAGGGGGGCTGGCCCTGCTTTCCTACCATCTTCTGATGTTGGCCACAGAGCATCAACAGCTGCCCCGCATGCTGGTCTGTGGGGGCCTCCAGTGGGTGTTTGGCAGGGCAGGGAGCAGCCTGGCCAGGTGTCTTGTTGCCTGTCTGCTGGCCACACGTAGGCATGGTCCTGCCCTCCTATTGCCCCTCCCTTGATTGCTCTGTGGCTTTTAAACCTTCCCTTGGAGCTGTCAGCACCAGCCACCTCTGCTCTAGGTGCCCAGAGGAGGAAAGGTGTGCTGGGCTCCAGCCTGGGACTCTTCCTCCCTAGCCCTGACTATTAAGCCTGGCCCTGGCACTCCTTCCTTTAAATGCCATGTGGGCAAGAGGTAGAGCGTGGCAGCTGCAGGTACAAGGACCAAAGTTGTGGACATCAGGTGAAGCAGCGAGAAACAACCATCAGGTCAACCCGCAGGAATCTCTAGCTAGACTATTAAGTTCTAGGACCCCAACCTATAGTGGTCAGCCCATTGAACCAGCCGGACCAGAGACCTATCTCCAGTGGGTGTCAGTCACCCAGCAGGAGGGGAAAAAAATCATTCTGGTTCACCCAGAGAAGTATGTTGAGCTCCAAGGCTTTGCAGCAAACCAATCTCTCTCCAGGAGGTCCCACTGAGATTTGAACTCAGATCGCAGGATTCAGAGTCCTGAGTGCTGCCCATTACACCATGGGACCTGCTGCTATTTCAATTTCTAGACCCCTGTGACTCTCAGCTGGCTGGTTTGCACTCTGCACTTATTGCTTCCCACCAGCGGCTTCCTCTCGCAGGACTCTCTCTCCTCCTCCAGCGACTATGGTCCTCCTCTACTGGATCCACGGGTCCTGCCCTGAGTCCCCGCATCCCCCTGCCTTGTCTCCATTCCCTGCAGCTCGCAAAAATGTCAGGGGAGGCCGCCCCTCCCTCGGTGTCCCGCTCATATCAGCTCCAGGCTGTGGGAAATGCTCATTGCCTGGCTGCCTGGGCAGACGCTGCTCCGTGCTCTGGAGAGCGTCTGTCTTGGTCTGTCAAGCCCCCGTCTTCACTGAGCCAGTCTGGTAAGGTCCCAAGTGCCCCCTCCGGCTCGGCAGCTGAGAGTCTGTGCAGACATCAACCCCCCTGCCAGGCCCACAGGCAGCAGCAGCGCCAGCCCCCCCAGCACCCCAGGGGCACTCGATGCACTTCCTGTGGGGAAATCGCTCCTTGGCGTCCAGCTGCTGGAATGAGAGCCAGGAGAGAGCAGTGTCTGGCTCCCCTTGGGGGAGAGGAGAGACCTGGTGAGTGCAGATCTCCTGCAGTGTGAGGTGGTGTCCCAGGCATCGGTATGAAAGGAGCAGAACAGGATTTACTTGGGGTGGGGAGAGAATTGAGAGTGTCTCAGGGGGTTGTAGAAAGGTTTTGCCCGGGTTAGAGACTGGCTGAAACAAAGGCCTCGCTGTGAGCAGGATTCGAACCTGCGCAGGGGAACCTTTTCGGATTTCAATGCCAACACCTTAACCACTCGGCCATCACAGCTGTGAGCACAATACTGCCCCAATGCCAGAGAAACTGATAAATAATCACAATGCCCAGGCTTGAAATCATCTGAAATCCAGAATTCCCAGAGCAAACCTGGCTCCCAAAGCACAGGGGGGATTTGGGGTTTGTTCTCTTTGCTTAGCCATGTGCAGTCGCACAGGGAGCGCTTTGAAAAGTCTCCCCTCCCACAGAGCGGGAATGGGAAACGATTCTCAACTGGAAGCTTGATGTGAATGAGGATGTCTGGACCACAGGGCCAGGGACTGGCCTTTGCTAGAGAAACCAGTGACACACAGAGCCAGGCTAAGGAAAATGTTTCCTGGAGTCAATAACTGGAATAGCCGCAGGATTGTGCAGAAAAACGTCTCACACGAAGAGTCAGTGCATTGGTGGTTCGGTAGCAGAAGTCACAGATACAGCGGGGGAGGTTTAGCTTTGGGTTCTGGCCACCAGAGGGATGAGTTTTATTGTCTCCAAATTTCAGTAGAAAAATTCAGACCCAAACTGTGTGTAGTGGGGGGGTTTCTCTGGTTTTCATTTGGTTTGTTTTGTTTTTCTCATTTGAAATGTCCTTGATAATTTATCTGGGAAACTGTTTGAACAAGGCCAAGGAAGAGTTAGAATAATTACAAATCTCCATGGGAGTGAGGGGGGGGGGTGTCTCTCAGCGTGGGGGAGGGGTGGAGATTTTCATGGAGGGGAGTTGAGGAGATAAATGAGGCTTTCGCTCCAGCAGAGGCAGAGGTTTGGCAGTTTCATTTTTACCAAGTGAACCCCAAACCCCTCCTACATGCTCTCCTGCTGCTGCTTCCCCAGCTCAAACCCCCCTGCCACCCCCAGCATGTGACCTACAGCTTCCCGCCTGACAAAGCCCTTCTCTATCAGAGACAAACTCCCCTAGTCTGCCCCTTCTCCCAGCTGAGCCCTCGCCCCACAAAGCCCAGGACAACCCCGACCTAGCCATGCCGGGGGCTCGGGCTTAATCCTCTAGGCCAAGCACAAAACCTTCAGCCGGGCACGTTTCACTCCCTTCCCGCCTCCACCCCAGGGGCAAGGGAGAAACGGACGAGACATGCCGGCTAAGACACCTCCCTCCCACTTCTCTGTAGGCTGCTGTGACATTATTAATATGAAGTGGGACCGTAGAGATCATTGTTGCCACCACTCTTGGAGTCTTGGAGTCATCGTGGATAGTTCTCTGAAGACGTCCATGCAGTGCGCAGCGGCAGGCAAAAAAGCAAACAGGATGTTAGGAATCATTAAAAAGGGGATAGAGAATAAGATGGAGAATATCTTATTGCCCTTATATAAATCCATGGGATGCCCACACCTTGAATACTGCGTACAGATGTGGTCTCCTCATCTCAAAAAAGATATATTGGCATTAGAAAAGGTTCAGACAAGGGCAACTAAAATGATTAGGGGTTTGGAACGGGTCCCATGTGAGGAGAGATTAAAGAGGCTAGGACTTTTCAGCTTGGAAAAGAGGAGACTAAGGGGGGATATGATAGAGGCATAAAAAATCATGAGTGGTGTGGAGAAAGTGAATAAGGAAAAGTTATTTACTTGTTCCCCTAATATAAGAACTAGGGGTCACCAAATGAAATTAATAGTCAGCAGGTTTAAAAAAATTAAAAGGAAGTTCTTCTTCACACAGCGCACAGTCAACCTGTGGAACTCCTTGCCTGAGGAGGTTGTGAAGGGTAGGACTATAACAGGGTTTAAAAGAGAACTGGATAAATTCATGGAGGTTAAGTCCATTAATGGCTATTAGCCAGGATGGGTAAGGAATGGTGTCCCTAGCCTCTGTTTGTCAGAGGGTGGAGGTGGATGGCAGGAGAGAGATCACTTGATCATTACCTGTTAGGTTCACTCCCTCCGGGGCACCTGGCATTGGCCACTGTCAGCAGACAGGACACTGGGCTGGATGGACCTTTGGTGTGACTCTGTCTGGCCGTTCTTATGTTCTGGCCCCGACGCTGAAAACACTTCAAGGATACGCATGTTCTGTTACCCGTAGTCATGAGTGCTGGCAGCCACAGGGCCACTCCCACCAATTAACAAATACACAGAATTAAGTTTCAACCAACTATTTATTACTGGAATTTTCCCTACTGGGGGCCAGGGAATTGCCGTAGGGACGCGGTACGGGAAGAAACAGGGGATGGTGGGTATTCTGGGCACAGAGCGCATCCGCCCTGGAGCAGCAGTGACACCCGGCGGCCAGACGGGGGACGGGACAGAGCGCATCCGCACGGGGGAAGCGGTGACACCCGGTGGCCAGGAGGCGTAACGCACAGAGCCCATCCGCCCTGTAGCAGCAGTGACACCCTGTGGCCAGTCGGGGTAAGGCACAGAGCGCATCCGCCCTGTAGCAGCAGTGACACCCGGTGGCCAGTCGGGGTAATACACAAAGAGTGTTTTCCAGAGAGGAGAAGTGACAAGCTGTGGCTAGCAGGGGCAGCGCCAGCCTCTTCCCAGTGGTGGGGGGCTGAGGTGGAGTAGACAGAAGATTGTGGCAGCTGCACCCCCCCTCTTGCCATGAGTCCCAGCCACTCTCTGTGGCCCCACCCCCTGCAGCTCCTCAGTGATGTGTCAGCCCCGCCTCCTCCCCTCTGAGGCCCCGCCCCCTGCTCAGGTCAGAGGCCAGAAGCCAGGGCCGGGAGGGGCGGCTGCTGCGCTAGCTGGTGCCATGGGGCCGGCAGCCGCAGCGCTGCCCCATCTTGTCCTCCTGCTGCTTGGGGCTGTGACGGCTCCTCAGCTCCCGGCTGCCGCCCTTCGACTGCTCGCAGCCCATAAGAGCTGCCTGGGTGGGGGGGGCCGGGCCGGGCCCCGGTGCCAGCAGGGTCCCCGGGCAACAGCAACCACGGGCAACTGACATCTCCTTGAGAGGCCACAAAGGGCTCCCCCAAGCTTGCCAGGCCCCAGTTACATGCAGAGGCCTTTCCTCAGGGACCCTCCCAGGCTAACGTAACCAATTCTCGCCACAGACAAGAGTCTTTGCAGCCCTCGCTCAATACTTAACATAAGCACATTTCTGGAGCTCACTGTCTGGTTTCCATCCCCAGGGATGGGCTCAGGGTGGCTGCTCCTTCTTTTGGTCTCTGCCCCAGGCTGGCCAGTCTCTCAGCTACCCAATGTCATTAGGAACTGAAAAGAGAAGTGAGAACACTTGTAGCTAGGCCAGAACTGGTGCATGGAAGACCGACCGACAGACAGATACATGTCACCCAGCTGCTGCTCACTGGATCCTCCTTCTCTATTCCCCTCCAGCCACCCCAGGGCCTAAAATGCTCATCACTTGTAGGGTACCGACAGCCCCCCAGGTCTCTCCACTCCCTCAGCCCGCGACACTCACGCCTGCACAGAGAGCTCTGGACCTCTAAAGAAAGGGAGGATTGTTCTCCAGTTTCACACTCAATGTGGTGCCCAGTCGCTCAGGATCTCCAGGCTAGCAGTGTGACTGACAGGAACACAGCTCAGCTGTATTTGTTCACAAGACGTGTCTGCCTTAGAACAAACCCAAACCCTTGTGGAAGTAGCCACAACGACTCGTTCCAAACACACCCACCCCCCTGTTCCCCTCCCGTTAGAAGAGCAGAAAAGCTCCACCACAGAACACGAGTGAAGATAACGTGACCCACATGTCGGGCGCTAGAGGGAGGACGTTGCGCTGTCAGGGGGTGAGGCTGCCACGTCGCCCCCCAGGCCCTGCCGTGCTGAACGTTGCTCACTCACCCTCACCTTTGTGAGCCTTTAAGCTCCGGGTCTCCAGGCTCCTGTGGAGCCAGTTTCAGGTTCCACGTCCTCCCCCGAGGTCTCTCCGAGATGGCTGAGCGTGTCGTCTCCTCCAGCGCCCGACCAGCCCTGTCCTGAGAACGCTGCTTCCAGCTCGCNACATTGCTGTGCCCCCGGACCCCCAAGCATTGCCCCACCTGCTGGCCAGTCAGGGTAATGCATAGAGTGTGTTTCCCACAGAAGAGCAGTGACACCAGGTGTCCAGCAGGGGCAGTGCCAGCCTCTTCCTACTGGAGGGGCTCAGGTGGGCTAGAGGAAAGTTGTCTCAATAGCCCTGGTCCCTGCTCCTCAGTTCAGTGCCAGCCGCGCCTCCTTCCCCCCACCCCCTGTGCAGGACGGAGGCCGGAAGCTGGAGCCGGGCAGTGCGGCCGGCTGCTGCGCTGGCTGGTGCTCAAACCACCTTCCCCCAGCACCCTCACTGCCAGGTTCCCGCATGATTCTCCTCCACCCCTCCCCGTCCCCCCAGATTGCAAGCTCCCAAGACCAAGCAAAATTTGCAGACGATACAAAACTACTCAAGATAGTTAAGTCCCAGGCAGACAGTGAAGAGCTACAAAAGGATCTCGCAAAACTGGGTGACCGGACAACCAAATGGCAGATGAAATTCAATGTTGATAAATGCAAAGTAATGCACATTGTAAAACAAAATCCCAACTATACCTATAAATTAGCTGTTACCACTCTAGAAAGAGATCCTGAAAACATCCACTCAATGTGCAGCGGCAGTCAAAAAAGGGAACAGAATGTTGGGAATCATTAAGAAAGGAATAGATAATAAGACAGAAAATATCATATTGCCTCTATATAAATCCATGGTACGCCCACACCTTGAATACTGCGTGCGGATGTGGTCTCCCAATCTCAAAAAAGATACATTGGAATTGGAAAAGGTTCAGAAAAGGGCAACAAAAATGATTAGGGGTATGGAACAGCTTCTGTATGAGGAGAGATTAATAAGACTGGGACTTTTCAGCGTGGAAAAGAGACGCCTAAGGGGGGATATGATGGAGGTCTATAAAATCATGACTGGTGTGGAGAAAGTAAATAAGGAAGTGTTATTTACTCCTTCTCATAACACAAGACCTAGGGCTCACCAAATGAAATTAATAGGTAGCAGATTTAAAACAAACAAAAGGAAGTATTTCTTCACACAACGCACAGTCAACCTGTGGAACTCCTTGCCAGAGGATGTTGTGAAGGCCAACTATAACAGGGTTCAAAAAAGAACTAGATAAGTTCATGGAGGGTAGGTCCATCAATGGCTATTAGCCAGGATGGGCAGAGATTGTGTCCGTAGCCTCTGTTTGGCAGAAGCTGGGAATGGGCTACAGGGGATGGATCATTTGATGATTACCTGTTCTGTTCATTCCCTCTGGGGCACCTGGCATTGACCACTGTGGGCAGACAGGACACTGGGCTAGATGGACCTTTGGTCTGACCCAGTCTGGCCATTCTTTTGTTCTTAAGCATGTCGGGATGCAAACCTGCCCACGTCCTATGAAGGGAGACAGCCAAAGGCAGACAAAGAGAGCATGTGTTGGCCAACAGAATAGAGAAGAGACAGTGAGGAGAAGGAGGAAATTAACTCAGAGCCGGTGGATACTTTCCTGAATCCAGACCTCAGCAGGGGAAGACACATTACTATCTGTCCTGGGGATCAACAGCTCCCCCATCCATGGGGAAGTTATCTCCGCCTGGAGCCACAGCTGATCAGCAACCGTTTCCTAGTAACCCAGCCTGTAGCAGGGTTAGTGGCCTCCAAAGCACCCTCTTGTGACCTGGGGTGCCTCAGTTTCCCTTTTTGCTCAGGGCCCTTTAACAAGTCCTCACAAGTCAGATAAATAATCAAAACATTCCCGCTCTGGGGTCCATTTTAATGCATCCTGCAGCTTCTCCACCTCAGTCCCAAGCGGATCACAGACCCTCAGCCCTGAGCATCTGCCTTTCCTGCAGAATTCAAACACACTCCTCCTCCCTTGAATCAAGAGTCCCCAGCCCCCCTTCCCAGAGCTAGCTTCAGTTCAGTCTCTCTCCTGGTATCTGCAGCCCCCAGCTCTCCTTCTCAGAGAGGGCTTCTCTTCCTGCAAGAGCCAGTCTTGCTCCCTGCAGCTCACCCCTGCAGCTTCTTCCTCACTCCAGCTACCGCTTCTCAGGCATCTGCTCTGCCTAAAACCCACTTAACTGAAGTTAGGCTCCCACCTGAACTCCCTTCCCCAGGGACGACCCCAAGAGCCTGTCCCTTCCTCCCTTATTCCCCCAGGGCTCTCCTGAGTTAGTCACAGGCCTCCTTGACTCTTACTCACCTGGGAAGGAAGCTAAACTTGTCTCACATGAACCTTAATTTTTCCAGCTGTGGGTCTGAGCCTACGTGTGGGGAACAGCACTTCCTATCGAACAATCTGCAAGGATGAGCCGAAGAGTAACAATAGAATCGCAGCAATGATGCTGTGCAAGGTCAATGAATAGACAGTAAACGTAGCCCTGCAATGATCCGCTTCAGACATCTCCGTAGAGCCAAAGGTTGAACCTCCTCTAAAGAGAAAAACATTTGATACAGTTACACAATTGTTAAACAAGCTTTTTAATCCAAAGATCTATTTTAAGCCCCACATTGGAAGCTGGGTAAATATGGGATAATTACGGTTTGAAATGGATAAAGATCAGAGAGATTTGGTTATAGCTTGAAAACAAGGTCAATATGAAATGTATTTTATAAACAATTGGTTAATCATTTGGAGCTTCCCTAAAAGTTTTATTACTGGGGGAGGAATAGTTAACAACGTCGTCATTTTCATTTCAAGGGTCAGTTTTCATATTATTCTAAATAAGGAGGATTTTTGACCACACGTTTGTAGATTTACTGTGAAACAAGCGATTTTCTGTCCTGACAGAGCATCTGGGAGCGTTGCCCTGGGGCGAAGGCTATTGAAGAAGAGAAGCAAACAGGGCGAGGCGGTGAAGTAACTTCCTACCCCGTAAAGCCTCCGTCACACACACCCCCTGCTAGTAAACGGCTCGTAGGAAGAGTTCTTGGTTTGTTCCCCAGTTTCCTGGCTGTGACCCTGCAGAGGAGAAGCCCTGCAGAGGGGCTCAGCCAGACCTGCTGATGGTGCCAACACGTGACCCCGATTCCCCGACACCTTTGCAGGCTGCTTGGCTCGTGCCATTAGGGTCACTCCGGACTCGCGTTTCTGACCCAGACTCTGGGTTCGGGGACTCCCCGGGGCTCGGGGCAGAGCCAGGGCCGTGACACACCTGGTCTGGGTCTGGCCTGGCCGGGCAGGTGCGAACCCCGGTGCCCTTGGGCAGGGCCCCCGCAGGCGCTGGGTGTCCCGGGCCGGGCTGTGCCCCAGCCCCGGGGACTGGGCTGCGGAGGCAGCGCAGCCAGAGGGGCCGCGGGGCCGGGCCAGGCTGAAGCAGAGGGGGCCGGTGTAATGACACAAACAGCTCCCGCTCCCCATTCCTGGCTGGGCGTGGGGCGGGGTCACCGGGCTCCTCCCGCCTCGTTCCCGTGGCACCGCAGCGCCTGCCCGGGGCAGCGCCGGTGTCCCCACTTCCGGCGGCACCAGCCACTCGGCCCGGGGTGCGGGGCAGGGCCCAGAGCAGCAGTGCTGCTGGACCGGAAGCAGGGACCGGAAGTTAATTTTCCCTGGTTCTACCATCATGGGGCACAGTGAGCGGAAGTTACGTTGCCCCGGTGCACACTCCTTTGGGGTCCAACTGGGAACTTCCGGTTTGGAAGTGACATCACCCGGGAATCTTGCTCATGGATTCCCACCGGGAACAGTGGGTGGAGGTTGCCCGAGCCGGGGCTGGGGCGCGAGCAGAGCAGGCAGGGGCGGATCTAGGCACCAGCTAAACAAGCTGGTGCCTAGGGCGGCAAAATGTATGGGGCGGGAAAATGCTCCCGCCTGGGGGGGAAGTGGCCGCTGCCCACAGGAGAGCGGCGTGAACAAGCCGAGGAGTGGCCATTCCCCAGAAGCCGCGGCAGGGCCGTGCTACCGGCGCCTGCCTGGGGGGGGGGTGGCCGCTTCCTGCTGCCCGCAGGAGAGCGGCATGAACAAGCCGAGGAGCGGCCCATCCTCTGCAGCCGGGGCAGGGCCACGCTACCGGCTTCCGCCGCTCTCCCGCTGTCAGCATCCACCCCCCAGGCGGAGCCGGTAGCACGGCCCTGCTCCGGCTGCAGAGGACGGGGGAACATAGTGCCCGGGCGATCCGCTCCTCCTCGGCTTGCCCCGCCTCTGCCTCCTCCTCTCTGCGCCGCCTCCTGCCAGGGGAGGGGAGAGGGGAGCGGAGCGGCAGCCCGGGCTGAGCCCAGCTCGTGCCAGGGCCAAGGCGAAGCCCAAGGATGAGCAGGGCTGGGATCCAGCAGCAGCCCCAACCCCTGGCCCTGGGAGCGGCGGTGACCAGAGATGACTCCACCTCAGGCCAGATCCGCAGCAAGGTAAGAGTCGGGCCAGGCGGGAGGGTCCCCAGGACCCCTGGGGAGCTTCTGCCTGCTGGAGCCCCAGAGGCTGCTGCCTCCCTCCCCAGCCCCTCACAGCACTCCAGTGCCTGGAGTCTCCTTCTGCCTCCCCTCCTGCAGGGGGCGAGCGACCTGGCAGAGAGGGGCAGCATCTGTCCAGCAAGCCCAGCACCTCTTCCTTGGCTCCTCCAGCCACAGAGCTCTCTCCATTGCATGCCCCTCGGGCTCCCAGCTGGGCGGCCTCAGCGCTGGGAAAACGCCAGCAGGGCTGGGTCCAGTGTGTATCCGAGCTCGTGGGGAGCTCTCTCGCCCCAATGACTAGCGCCTTATCTACGGCAAGTACAGTAGTGCAATAGGAGTGTGACATGAAAAATATCATGTCATGTGACACGGTCACTCAAATCACGATGTCGTGTGTGTACTGTGCTGCCCTATCGGTGCCATTCGCGCTAATTTCCGTTTCGCGTTACGCATTCTTTTAACATTACCAGTATCAGTGGCTTCTGGTGAGCGCAGTTTCTCAAAATTGAAATTACTAAAAAATTATTTGAGGTCCACCATGTCTCAAAATTGTATGTCAGGACTGGCATTAATTTCAATTGAAAGTACTTTTGCAAAAAATTTAGATTTCACTGACTTATTAAAAGACTACGCAAGTATAAAAACCAGAAAAATTCAGTTCATATAAATTCTTTTAATTTATGAGAAACTGGAAGACACTAAAGTTTTTCATTACAGTGTATAGTTGAACTCAAATTGTTTGTTATTGTGTTTTTGTTAAAATTAAATGTTAAAATTACACTAGTAGGAAATTGTTTTATTTCACTAACTACAAATTCTCTGTTTTCATTTTTTTTTTAATTTTAAACAGTCAAAACAAAACTGCAAAGTGCAATCGTGTAAAAGCCAAAAAAAAGTGCGGGGGGGGGCAGCCAAAAAATGTTTTGCTTGGGGCAGCAAAAAACCTAGAGCCGGCCCTGAGAGCAGGGGCCGGGCAGGGCTGGAGGCAGGAGACTGGGAGCCCCGGGCCGGCCCTGGGAAGTGCAGGGGCAGGAGGGGCCGGGCTGGGGGGTCCCGGCTGCGCTGCAGCCACCTGGAGCCTCCCAACTCCCCTGGTGGGGGGGGAGGGGCCCTTCCCAACATTGTCGGCCCCTCCCCCGCATCACGCAGCTTCCGCTTCCGGCTTCGCACCGCCGGCCCCTCACTCTAGAGATGGGAAGGCAGGGCCGGGCCTCACAGTGGCTGATGGGAGATGGAGGTGGGGGAGACACTACATCTCCCATGGTGCATTGCTTCACTTGCCTGTCCCCACCCAGCCCACTTTTCATTGCAGGGGCAGCCTCCTGCCCTGAGCCCCCCGCCCCCAGACTCCATAGGGTTTGCCAGTGGGGTGCCCGGGGGGTTGG
>QXTE01001623.1:0-12549 GCA_003942145.1 Platysternon megacephalum
GTGTCCTTCCACTCATTGAGATGAGCTCTTTCATCGCGGGTAGATTGCATTATTTCTGAAAACATCTCGTCTCGCGTGCATTTCTTTCGCCGCCTTATCTGGGATAGCCTTCGGGACGGAGGAGGGAGGCTTGAAAAATTTGCAGCTGCAGGACGAGGGGAAAAAAGGGAGAGAAGTATTTTAAAAGATACATTTTATAGAACAATGCTTATACTATTTCACGGTGAACAACACTATTCACATTACATAGCACATGTGATTTCGGTACAAGGTCGCATTTTGCATCTTATATTGAGTGCCTGCGGCTTTGGTGTTAGAGATCACAGACGCAGGGCCGGGCAACAGAATTCGGCTTGTATGCAGCCATGGTAAGCCATTGTCTTTCGGCTTCTGCATTAAAGCAGCGCCCTCCTTTCCCATAGCAAGCAAAGCCCATTAAGTGCTGCGGTTTTCCTGTTACCGTGCAGCAGCAGAAAACAAAATAAACCCCCACCACCACCCATTCAATTCTGTGGGATGATCGCTTTAACCCTCCCCCCACCACGTGGCTGGTATCAGGGAAGATCCCTGCAGAAACCAAACAAACCCCCCCATCCAATTCTGTGGGATGATCGCTTTACCCCTCCCCCCACCGCGTGGCTGGTATCAGGGAAGATCCCTGCTAGCCAAANTGGAGGACGGAATAAGGCTGCCCTGCCCAGAAACCTTCTGCAAAAGCTTTTGGAGTACCTCCAGGAGAGTTTCATGGAGATGTCCCTGGAGGATTTCCGCTCCATCCCCAGACACGTTAACAGACTTTTCCAGTAGCTGTACTGGCCGCGAATGCATCCCAAGTCCTCAGGGCAAATTAATCATTAAAAAATGCTTGTTTTTAAACCATGTTTGATATTTACAAAGGTACACTCACCAGAGGTCCCTTCCAGGGGGTCTGCGCTACCGCCTTGGGAGGGTTCGGAGGGTACTTCAGTCAGGGTGAGAAAAAGATCCTGGCTGTTGGGGAGAATGGAGTGCTGTGTGCTCTCTGCAAGGTCGTCCTCCTCCTCCTCCTCCTCTTCCCCGTCCGCAGAATCCTCATGCATGGCTGAGAGTAACCCCTCCTCGGAATCCACGGTCAGGGGTGGGGTAGTGGTCGTGGCGCCCCCTAGAATTGCATGCAGCTCATCGTAGAAGCGGCATGTCTGCGGCTCTGCCCCGGACCGTCCGTTTGCTTCCTTGGTTTTCTGGTAGGCTTGTCGGAGCTCCTTCACTTTCACACGGCACTGATATGAGTCCCGATTGTGGCCTCTCTCCATCATGCCCTTGGAGATTTTGTCAAATGTTTTGGCATTTCGTCTCTTGGACCGTAGTTCTGCTAGCATGGAATCCTCTCCCCATATAGCGATCAGATCCAGTACCTCCCGTGTGGTCCATGCTGGTGCTCTTTTTCGGTTCTCGGACTGCATGGTTACCTGTGCTGATGAGCTCTGTGTGGTCACCTGTGCTCTCCATGCTGGGCAGACAGGAAATGAAATTCAAAAGTTCGCGGGGCTTTTCCTGTCCACCTGGCCAGAGCATCCGAGTTTAGATTGCTGTCCACAATGGTGCACTGGGATATCTTTGCATGTGCAAATGCAATGGTGCACTGGGATATCATGTGGGATAGCTCCCGGAGGCCAATACCATCGAATTTCGTCCACACTAACCCTAATTCGAACCGGCAATACTGATTTCAGCGCTACTCCCCTCTTCGGAGAGGAGTACAGAAACCGATTTTAAGAGCCCTTTATATCGAAGTAAATGGCTTCACTGTGTGGACGGGTGCAGGGTTAATTCGCTATAACGCTGCTAAATTCGAACTAAAATCGTAGTGTAGACCAGGCCTAAGAGTCTAGTTACATGCAGCAGGTTTAAGCATTAGATATACTCTGGGCTAGTGGTTCTGCTGCAAGAAGACTATCCAGGTGCACCAGCAGTGAGGGTCCCCCACTAACAGCTGAAATCAGTGAGAGCTGTGTTAAGAATGGGCTGAAGACATATTGGTGAGCGGGACCCCACAGAGAGGCGTGACAATTGGGCCCAAGCAGCGGAGAGTGTAAGGTACCTCCAATCCTTTTCTCCCCCCCATCCCCCCAGGCTGGGAGGTAAACTCTGCAGAGGAACTTCTGAACTCTGGGGCTGCATTGACCAAGGACAGCAACTGTGAGTTGGGTGACTTTTGGGTTGCTGGACTTCAGACCCTGAGGGGAAAAGGACACTGCCCAACTTACCTGCGGGTGGGTCTTGTGCTCATGGTTTGTGTAATGAATCCTGTTTGTGGTGTTTCCCCAATATAAAGTCGAACTTTAGAAAGTGATTTTATACAGTCGATCGTGTATGTCCCCACTAAGCGCAGTAGGTTGGCGGAGTGCGTCCTCAATACTGTGGCTAGCATCGACTCATGGAGTGGTGCACTCTGGGTAGCTATCCCACAGTCCCCTATGCCTGATGGGGCAAAAACATTGTCGCGGGTGGTTTTGGGTACATGTCGTCAGTTTCCCCTCCCTCCCTCCCTCCTTGAAAGCAACGGCAAACAATCGTTTCGCGCCTTTTTTCCTGGGTTACCGGTGCAGACGCCATAGCACGCCAAGCATGGAGCCCGCTCAGCTCAGCGCTGCTGTTGTGAGCATTGTAAACACCTCGCACATTATCCTGCAGTATGTGCAGAACCTGGCTAGGAGCCGCCAGCACGAGGCCGATTGTGAGGAGGACATGGACACAGACGTTCCTGACAGCACGGGATGTGGCAATTGGGACGTCATGGCGGCAGTGGGGCAGGTTGATACAGTGGAACGCCGATTCTGGGCCTGGCAAAGAAGCACAGACTGGTGGGACCCCATAGTGTTGCAGGTCTGGGATGATTCCCAGTGGCTGTGAAACTTTCGCATGCATAAGGCCACTTTCATGGAACTTTGTGAGTTGCTTTCCCCTGCCCTGAAGCGCAGGAATACCAAGATGAGACCTGCCCTGACAGTTGAGAAGCGAGTGGTGATAGCCCTGTGGTGCCTGAGAGGTGTTTCCGCATCAGTTTGTAACTTTAAAATGGCAGATCTCAAGCCCCGGAGGGCAGGGCCGGATTTCCACCTTAGGCACAGCATCATCAGCGCCCCCCCGCCTACAACTGGCCTTCGTGTTGTACATAGTATTAGAGAGGTAAGGCACCCCTAGAATGCCCGGTGCCCCTAGACATGTGCCTACTATGCCGATGTGGAAATCCGGCCCTGCCGGAGGGTAGACTCCAATGCTATGTCTACACAGCATACTAAGCCACACAGAAGTTAGTTTGACTCAGGCTTGCAGAGCCTGCTAGGAGTGGGTCAGAGCCAAAGTCCCACTGTGATGCAAGTCAGAGCTCAAACGTTTTGTAGTGTGGATGCAGCTCAGCTCCATGTCACCAGACTTGGGTGTGGAGAATCTGCCAACACTATCTAACAATCCCCAGGGACTGTGCTTCCCGGCCCTTCAATTCCAAAATTTGCCACTTGCTTCCCAGGAACCTTATGTAACATGGGGATACTGATAATGGCCTCCTTTGTAAAGGACATTGAGACCTTCTGAGGAGATGAGCTACAGAAGAGGTAGGAAGTCCTAGGGTGCAGGTCCAGCACAGGCTGGTCTGGCCCCTCTCCTCAACAAGGGGTCAGCTGCTGCTCTGGAGGTGAAAGGCTCTTGGTATCTCCTCAGCCACAAGGCCTTGTAATGTCCTAGGGATGATCCCCCTCTGGGTTCCTGACCAGGACGTTGGTTATTCCTTCCCCTGAGAATCCACTCTTAAGATTGGAGACTGGCCACTTCCCAGGGCTTTGGGAGACGAGTCAGAGCTGCGGGACACCAGTGTGGTGCTGAGATGGGCCAGGTACTGCTCTCATTTACCTGGGTGTAGGGCAGGAGTCACTCTACTGAATTCAATGGGGTTACGCCTGGTTTTTCTGTGGAATATTCCAGCTGCTGGGGGTGGTTCTAACAGACTTCCCACGCCCAGGAAAGACAGAGCCTGCTCCCTTCCCCCACCTCGAGGAGCACCAATCAGCTCTTTGTAATGAACCAGAAGCTTCCTCTCCCATGCGAAGGCTGCAGTGTCTGGTGCTGGGCGGGAGCAGGGAGGTGTTTCAGACATGCAAGAATCCCCTTTTCCTCCACGTTCTTCATTGCTGTGTAAGTGGGGTTGGACTGAGCTCCCCTCTGACGTGGAGTGATGAGCTGGGGGAACAGACTTCAGCAACAGACTGTGTTTGCCTAAACACCCTACTCTGCCTAGGAACTCAGCAGAGGGAACTGCTTTGCCAAAGTGATCCCTTTTGCCCCGTGTTGGGTTACAAATCACTTTAGTAGGGAGTGCAGGGGAGTGGCATGTTGTCACCCTGATTGTGTGATGAAAGGGCAGCAGAACTGTGCTTAGCCTGCCCTGATTGACCCTCACTCGCTAAGCAGGGGGGTAGGGATGCCAAATCCCCGTGAGAGTGAGAGAGAAAGAGGGTCTGGACAGGTGTCTGTATCCGGGGGTGTGGGCTCTGCCTAAAGAGTCCTAGACGCCATTTGATCATCTCCCTCGTCACTGTGTAAAGGCAGAGCTGATTAAACACACTGGAGAGTCCTTGTTTTGTTAACAGGTTTCAGAGCGGTAGCCGTATTAGTCTGTATCAGCAAAGAGAACGAGGAGTACTTGTGGCACCCTAGAGACTATCACATTTATTTGAGCGTAAGCTTTCGTGGGCTAAAACCCACTTCATCGGATGCATGCCATGGAAAATACAGTAGGAAGATATATATACACAGAGAACATGAAAAAATGGGTGTTGCCATGCCAACTGTAACGAGAGTAATTAATTAAGGTGAGCTATTAGGTGAGCTATTATCAGCAGGAGAAAAAAAAACTTTTGTAGTGATAATCAGGATGGCCCATTCCCAACAGTTGACAAGAAGGTGTGAGTAACAGTAGGGGAAAAAATGAGCATGGGGAAACAGTTTTTACTTTGTATAATGACCCATCCACTCCCAGTCTTTATTCAAGCCTAATTTAATGGTGTCTAGTTTGCAAATTAATTCCAATTCTGCAGTTTCTTGTTGGAGTCTGTTTTTGAAGGGTTTTTTGTTGGAATATTGCGACTTTGAGATCTGTAATTGAGTTACCAGGGAGGTTGACGTGTTCTCCGACTGGTTTTTGAATGTTATAATTCTTGACGTCTGATTTGTGTCCATTTATTCTTTTGCATAGAGACTGTCCGGTTTGGCTAATGTACATGGCAGAGGGGCATTGCTGGCACATGATGGCATATATCAAGTTTTTTTTCTCCTGCTGATAATATCCCACCCCTCCTTCTAAATGGAAAAGTACCAGATGGATTTCATTATCAGGTAAATGGTCACATGTCACTGTAAGACGCCCAGTCTCCATTCCCCATGGGCTGGCCCACACGTACACAGGGAGGCTTTCAAGTAACTAAGGCCATTTACAACTGATTGTTTCTGGAGCACCATTAATGGCCTCCACTTAATATGTTTTTCATCAGTGATACAAGTTTATATCTTATTCTCCTAACTCCAGATATAGAAATAATACATGCAAACAAATAGGATGAAGACACTTAGTAGATTACAAGCTTTCTAAAGACACCATACAAGGGGTATTTAGCGTAAAGCATATTGCAGTTATGTCATATTCATAAGCACATTTCCATAAAGCATATGGAGTGCAAGGTCACAGGGGGCTCCAGCCGGTTCTGTTTTGTATTGGAACCCCCTAGGTATTGAACCCGGCCCTGGTTGCTGCCGACTCCGCCTGGCAGACGGGTTACTCCTGGCAAGAAAAGCAGAAAAATGACAATAGGTTCCAAGGCCACTGAGAGTGTAATGTTGGTTGTCTCTCGGAGGCGACACACAAAACCCCTGGATCCTGACCCATAGGGATAATGGAGCCAAGGGAAATTCTTCATGGTGCTGACTGCTCATTGGGGATGATCCATTTGCACTGACAAGGTCTCAATCCCAGGGGACAATCTAATCTATTCAGATCATTACACTGCAAGAGCCAATGCCTGCCTAGTACACAGAGTGACCCCTGGAGCTCTCAGGAGAGCCAAGGGAAGGGAACGGGGAGGTGCTAGGAAAGGGAATTCTGTTCTGGTGTCTAAAACATCTAGGATACCCCTCAATAGTGAACGACTCTCACTAACACTTGCAGTGACGTTCCCAGCTGGCTCATAACCAATCCTGCGTCATTCGGGGGGCAAAGCACCTTTACAGCAGTAATGAGACCCAGCTAGTGATGACTGTGTCACAGGCTGGTACTGGAACAGAGCAAAGGACCTCTTACCATCTTGGTGCTGGTGGAGGGGACAGCAGACATGGATAGATCGGATGTCTGAGATTTCGTGCTGAACGTTTGGAATCCCTTGATCCATCTCCTGTACTCCTCTCTCACCTGGAGAGTGAGGGACAGGGTCACTGCACTATGTAACTAACTCGGAGAAGGTCAGACATGGCCACCGTGAGGCCGGTGAAGGTGCTGGGAGGGCGCTGATGGGCCATGGGCATTACCTGGCGATTGAGGAGACAGTGCACCAGGAAGATGAAGGCTCCCTGCAGGCTGTTGACGATGGTGAATAAATACGCCATGACCGTGGCTGCTGGGCCGACTTGGAGGAGACCAAGGCTCCATGTGCAGCCCAGAATGAAGAGCTGGGCGATGGCTTTAAAGGTCAGTAACCTGGATAAAGGCAGATGGAGAGATCCCGTTACAATAACCCTATGGAGAGCAATTGGGTCAGGAGGATCTGGGCAGAGTGGGGTGGAGCTACCATCCCCAGCTTTCCTATGTGGGACAGGGATACTGTCAATGCAAACACACTGGGAATTCGTTCCTATGGATCCTAGATATGCTGTTCCCCTCCTGCAGTCCCTCCCACCCTCCCGGTGCCAAGGACCCTCCAAACCAAGGTATCTGACCCTCCAGGACTGTTTTGTTGCCGTCTCACCTGTGGTCTCTGAGGGTGGACACATCTGCATTGAGGGAGGAGAGTTTGTTTCTCAGGATCCACAGGGTCAGGGCAAAGAACGTTATATTTATCTGTGGGAAGAGTGGGAAATATTTCCTGTAAAACATCCCATCCGGGGCCGGTGACTCCAGCTGAGGCAGAGAATGATCCCAGGGGACCGAGCTGAACACTGCAGAACCGGGGACTGCTCATTTCTGGTGGGAATCATCCCCTCTCCTGGCAGCTCTCGGTACCTCCCCATGTGTGGAGCTGACAGCACAGCCAGGGCTGAGATGGATCAATGGGATCAGAGAGGCCAGATGCTGCTCAGAGTTAAATATGGAGCCTCTCCAGTGGAGTCAGGAGTTATTTTGGGTTTACACTGGTGTAACAGAGCAGGATCTGGCTCAGAGATTCCAGATCCTGTCTCTAGAATACTTCCTGCCACTTTCAGGCTGTAACAAATTCCCCACCCCCCCCAACTTCCCCAGGTGGTAGGGAGGAATATTTAGGGACATTTGTTTCCCTCCCTACAAAAACCACTGCAGAGTGCAGCCCTCTACCTTCCTCGTTCCTTGGGTCATTAACTAGAGTAGACCAAACTCTTGCTGTCTTCGCTTGGCAAAACTCCTACTGACGTCCCTGGGAGCTGTGCCCGAGTAAAGGCTGTAGGCCTGGGGACACAGCACAGGGACTAATCCCGCGACTGACCACAGCAGATGAGCCAGGTGGGACCTAATTGGGTCTTTCCTTGTGTTTTATGGGCCACATTCTCCTCCCTGCTTCACTGAAATCAATGGGGTCGCAGAGGTGAGAGGAGAATGGGACCCTGTGGTTCTGTGAGGTACCCACCAGGATTATGGCACAGACTGGACCTAGGAAGCTCCAATGAAAGCCTCTCTCCAGGCTGAGCCAGCAGCTACAGGCAGGGAGGAAGAAGAAGGTGACGTTAATGAGATTACTGCCCTTTTTCAGCCCTGGGGGGCAGAGAGGGGGTGTCACAGGGCAGCTGGTTCTCAAAAGCGAGATGGATCTCAGCCTGCCTGTGACATGGCAGACTCTCTTGCGGGCAGCAGGCGAACAGCCCTCCCCATGTACCTCAGCATCTCCTGCTTTCAGCCACCACTTCCTCTTCCACCTCCTCAAATGACCCTTTCTGGTGGATGGGCGCAGTATTGCTGGAGGGCCAGACATGCAGCGGATGGACATTGGCTGAGCTGCACTGAAGGAAGTGGAGCTGCCCTGATTTACACCAGCTGAGGATCTCGCCTGGGGTGTCTAGAACACGCCACGCCCTGTTTTAGTGGAGTCGCTCACTTTAGAGGGGGGATCCTCAGGGATTTGCTCACAGTAAGAAGCTGCATTTGTTTCCTACCCACCAGCCCCACAAACCCAGCCTGGGAGCTGGGAGTCAAGCTGGGATCTTTCTGGCTTGTTCTTCCGCATCATCCGTGGGAGGAGGAGTGTAGATGTCTGACAGGTGGGCAACTCAACTACAGCACTCGGGGCAGCTTAGTGTCCCTGGGGATGGGAAGGGTCCCAGGGGGACGTTCAGCTCCCAGGCAGGCTGAGCAGGGAAATCTCGGTTCAAGTCAGACCTGGGGTGAGCCGGACAAGCGCATGGAAGCCACATCCCAGCTCCCCTTCGGGATGGGCGCTGCACGTACTGTGTGGAAGTTCCGTAGCCGTCAGGATTCACCGCTGCCGAAATAGCCACCACCAGGGCTGGGAATCCGTAGCCGAACGGGTACATGAATCTCTTCTTGAACCGGCTGGCGCTGGTGTAATTCACGACCTGCAGGTTCCTGACGGTGAGGAAGAGGTGCAGCCCCTCCAGGAACATCCAGCTGAAGCAGGCCAGGAAGAGGTAGTGTAGGAGGCCAGCAATGACAGCACACGCCACCTGGGGGAGACAGAGAGCCCAAGACACTGCGGTGGGGAAGGGAAATGCTGAGTATGGGGGAGACCTGCAGGAGGGTCACATTGTGATTCTTGTTAGCAGAGCTCTCCAGTTATAGCGCTCCGTGACCCAGAGACGGCAGGTTCCTCGGTCTATGGAGGGTCCTGCGGGTGCACATTGCTGACGCAGGAAGGGAGCAGAGATTAGTGGTTAGAGCAGGGGAGCAGGACTCAGGGGATCCAGGTTATGTTCCCAGTCCTGCCAGAGTCCCTGGGTGACCATGGGCAAGTCACGTAGGTGAGGAATCGAGGCACAGGGAGACTGTGACATAGGGACAGAACTGGCCTAACTCCAGGGGTTGGGGACACTCAGACCACTGTGCCCAGTGTGAAGGGGTCTAACAGGGGGCGGAAACATCCCCCCGGGAATCCCCCGTGTCCTGCACAGACCAGAATCCAGGGAGCACAAAGGGGTTCAAAGCCACACACCCCAGCCCTGCTGCAAGTAGAAGAACATAGCAGGGGAGAATCAGGCCATACCGGATGGCTGGTGCGGGTCACCGGGGTGAGGAAGAGCAGGTCGGCCAGGAAGAGGCAGAGGCAGAGCTGCAGGTGGAGGGAGGTGCTGACGTTGCGGATGGAGCGGCACAGGAGGAAGGTGAGGATGGCGAGGAAGAGGCACGGCAGGGAGAGGGTCAGTCCCACATAGGTGATGATGGTCAGTGGGGAACTCTCCTGTAACACAGCAAAGGGAAAATCACCAGTGACCCCAGCCCAGCCCCCTCGGCTCCGACTCAGCCTTTCCCCCAGCAAAGCCTCCAGTCGCTTTGCCCACGGCTGAGTGCGGAGCTCAGGGTCCAGCCCCGTGATCGAGTCTCACGGTGAGATACCGTCACTGTGGTGGGAGCCATTAGGACGGCGAAGCTGGAGAGATGGTCACAGCTGCAGGTGGTGTAAGTGCTGTTCGTGTGCACGGCGGTGCAGCCATCCAGAGACCAACTGCCGCTCTCGGCCACTACTTTCCAGTAGACGCAGAGAGCCTCTTCCTCCTCTCTTTTGGCCTGGAAACACAACAGAATCATCCTCATACTCACGGGACCACAGAACGTCGTTTCTGTTATCACATGTCTATAGCGAACTCGAGGCCACTGACAGCTCCACGGCTCTCCCCATGCAGCCCCCAGTGCCCACTGGGGCCATCCCGGTGACAGCGGAGAGAGAACGCAGATCCTGCTGCTCCAAAAGCACAGGCCCTGCTATTGGAGCGATTGGGAAATAAATCCTTGCTAGCTGTTAGCACAATAAGGAACGTGGCACATGGATGAGCAGTTCTTACTTCATCCAGCAGAGGGCAGTGCTGTGTGCACACATACACATCCGCACCCTCACCACTTCATTACCGTATCAACGTGTTTCATGCTGATTCTCTGAGCCCCACTACCTACAGAAAGCGGCTTTCCAGTTATTCCGGCTCAGGGGTGAGAAAAGCGGAGCTGTTACCCTAGAGCACTTTACAAAGCCGTGTGCCGTGGAGCGACCCCCGGTAACCTCCTCCACTAAAACAGCCCCAACGCGTCAGGAATAAGGAGGCTTCCTCTTGTCAGGACCATTGGGAGCCAGAAAGGCAGCACGGTCCAAATGCCCGGCAGGAGATGGTGCCGTCTATATACCCCTCTGGAGCCCCAGATACAGAGGAAAGCGAGAGGCTCTCCCTCCACACACCTGTCTGTGGCGCAGGGTGAAGTGTGCGGGTCTGGAGAGGTGAATGGGTCTCCCGTCTCCAATGGCCCCACTCACCACCCTGGAGTTGAGATGACTCTTCTGCAGCTTCCCACCAGCCGGTAGATTTCCCTCGCTGAGACGTCTCACACTGATGATGGAGTCCAGGGTGGAATAGGAAATAAAAGCAGCAGCCCCCAAACCTGCTGGGAGAGGAGATGATCCCTCGTTAGGGAGCTGGGGATGCTATGGCAAAGAATGAGCCGGCCAGGTGCCCAGGGGTCACAGTGAGTCTGTGGTAGATCTGGGAATGGAACCCAGGATCCTGGCCACAACTCTTAAGATTTAACCACTGGTTTAACCTCCCTTGTAGCCGCCAGGAACGCGTCTGGCTGGAAACGTCTAGCTGCAGGATGCAGAGATGAAGATACAGATTTTCTCAGTGAGAGCAGGAGAGGGGCTGGCCAGGGATGAGCTTCCCCTGGTGCTGGAGGATTCAGGGCCCTGAATATGGCAGCTGAGGATACACGTTACCCTGGTTCCCCACATCTCCATTTGGGGGTCTAGCTAGACTAGGTCGTCCCTGCCCTTTCCATTCTCTGGGCCCACTTCATACCAGAGACCCTCTCATGAGCTGTCTCCCCTCTGTGCCCCCAGCTCCTCACTGCTCGGGGCTCAAGCTGTGGGACAGCCAGGAACGAAGGTGTCAGCTCCATGGCCACAGCCTGAGAACCACTGGCTCAGCCAGCAAGGAGCACTCCAGGGCTAGAGGCAGAGACCAGGGCCCGGCTTGGGGATCCATGGGGAGGGAGGGAGGAACGGGGGAACCCAGACTGGGGTTCGGTGCCCGGGAACCGCTCTGTGCCGTGGTTTGGGCCCTGGGTGTCGCCATCCCCAGGATGGTACCTTGTCTGGCTGCCCCGGTGACTGTATCACAGTGTACGACCATCGTCTCCTCGTGAGCTCTCAGGGTGAAGACCTCGCTGTGCTGGCTGCAGTTCCCTGTGACGAGCCACGTCTGGATAGCTGCAGGGGGGTGGGGGTGAGGAATGACAGAGCCCCTCGCTGTGAAACCACTTCCCTGGGAATCTGTCCATTCTGGGCCAGATCCACCCCCCTCCCACTCCACTTGGAGCCGGGGGGCTTCAGGGCTCTTCTGCACTGCGGGAGGGGGAAGTTTGGAGACCCCCGCAAGTTCCATTTATCACCCCCCATATCCCCTCCCCACATTCTGGCTGTCTCCCCCTGGGGATCCTGCATCCCCAGAAGGGGGAGTAGTGGGGGTGGGGGGAGGTGTCTGGCTCAGCGTGGCAGCCCCTAGTGGTGAAATGCCAAATATTACATTTAAACCCTTCTCCGCCATTGCTGTTGCTCCTGGGGGCACTGGCGGGGCTGGGTTATATTTCCTGGTGCAGGGGCAGAGCTGTTCTGTGTCTGTACTGAACGCAGGCTCACATCACAACGGTATATAGGCCCTAACTTCCAGTGGATTTGGGGCACAGTGTGTAACCCCGTATCTCACGGCAGCCAGCAGGTGGCGCTGAGAGCCACACATCCCCCCTCACCCATAGACTCCGTCGTCACGTTCTGTGTTGTCCTCTCCGGAGACTGGAGCGCAGTGGCCAGTGCGGCCAGTTCCACGCTCTGCAGCAGGACCGTTACGGCCGACCCCACATCCCCCTTGTCTCCACCGTCCCAGAGGGAGGTGCTGTTCAGGAGGGCGTTGAAATGGAGAGTCGCGTCCTGGGGACAGGAAAGGAAAAGCCCTGGGAGCGAGGAGTCCGGGGGGCATCGGGCATCACAGCCAGGGGGCATCAGGCATCACAGCCTCTCCCCGTTCAGCGGGCTGCAGTGCTCTCAGAGGGGGAGCCGTTTACAAAGACGGTTCACTGAGGCTGACTCGGGACCCCACTGGGCCCTGAAGCCAACTGGGGTAAAACCT
>QXTE01001624.1:0-12515 GCA_003942145.1 Platysternon megacephalum
CTAAGACCAGCCTTGCAGGGGGACACACCGACACTGATCCCCCAAATACTCAAGGGGTCACTCCCTACCCCAGCCTAGGGGTCAGGACACCCCAGGATGCAGCCAAGACGGCCAACACATGGAGGAAGGGGGGGTCACGACCCTCCTCACTCCCCGGCAGATGGGGCGGGGGAAAGGCAGGGGCTGGTTCCAATCCCAGGTTCAAACCCAAAGATTTTTGGGTGGCAAAAGGGTGCTGAGGCTGGATGAAAACTCCCCACTGCCCTTGTTAGTGTCAGCAAACAGACCCGCCCTAAGGCTGGATGTGAGACTGCTCTGAGCTGGGTATTGGAAGGGGTGAGTTTGATTCAAGCCAGCTGTGAGCATGCTGACAGTGCCTGGTAGGACAGGGATGGGGAAGATGCTGGTTAAAGTGACCCTGCCCAGTGAAGAGATGTCATAAAGTAGGATTTTTCTGTAATATTTTTACACTATGTGTGCCTCAGTTCCCCCCTACCTGTTGCATGGCTACCCAGTTCGAGGGGCGAGGGGGAGGATTAAGTTTACTCTCAGATCCCCAAGGGGGCCAGAGAGACAAGGCAAGCGCTGCTGACTCCGGGATTTCCCCGCCTCTCAGCCGGGAGGCTGAGCAGAGACCCCAGCTCAAGAGCACAGGACTGGGAGGTGGCGGGTGCTGGACAAAGATGGAGGCTCTCACCTGGAGCTGGCCAAGGAGGTCAGACGGAGACAGAGACAGCCTGGAAAGGGTCTTTCACTCCAGCTTGGCTGGGCCCTGGCTGACCGCCATGGACACTGCTTTACCCCCAGTTCTCTCTGCTGTCCTAAGGCCGCTCCGTGACTCATAAACTGACCTGGCTTGACAGTGCTGCCGGGTGTCACTGCAAACACAGGCTGGGGTGTCGGAGCCCCCGAAGAGCGGCCAGGTCTCTCCAGGGGTCTGGCTCAGTGGGAGGCACCGGGCAGAGCTCGCGGGGTGGAGCAGGAGGGCTGGAGCCCAGAGGCTCCATCTCAGAGGCGGTGACCTGCCCTGCAGGAAGAGTGGGGCTCCCTGGGGGGCTGGCACTTTGAGGGCTCCTCCAAGGGGCAGAGTAAAAGCTGGGGCCTAGCACCGAACCTGGGGATCTGGGACATCCCCGGACTCTGACCCCTGTGTCTTGGCAGGTCTACGGCGCTGTGATGCATGTGAACCGCGGGAACCCGGCTGGGCAGGAGGTGCTGGTGGATTCATGGCNCACCGCTCCCCTGCCCCCCCACGGGCCAACAATCCCAAGGAGCTCACCTGGGCCCCTTCTCCATCCAGACCCGGGATCCTGAATGAGCCAAGCTTGGGAACCCCCAGTTGGGTCATGCCGACCCACAGTGGCCCTTGGCCCCTCCCTGCTGCTCTCCCTGACCGGGCTGGGGCCCCCACGTCCATGGGCACCTTTCCGGGGGCCCCTGCTGACAGCGCACGGCTGTCCCTGCAGGGCTGCAGGACGGGGTATACGAGACCATCAGGGACATCGCCAGAGCCAGGGGGCTTGAGATGGAGACGGATCTGCACCGGCTGCTGCTGCACCCAGACCCGCCTGCCATGCCCCAGTACTGGTAGGTGCCCCCCAGATATGGTGTGTGTGTGAGAGAATGGGGCAATGTACACAACCAGCCTGTGCTAGATGGAGGGGGGAGCGGGGCTGGGGGAAGGGAAGGACCCCGGGGTGCCAGGCCAGAGGCCTCCACTGCGCCCTAGATCTGGTGGCAATGAGTTCCCCAGGCGAACGGTGCTGACAGAGCGAGGGCATCACCACGGCCCCACACACAGCCCCAGGCCTTGGGCACATGCTGCCAAGGATTTCCCATCCTGCTCCGGGGCAGGGCTGAGTCAGCCCTAGAGCTTCGCCTGGGGCAGAGGCAACCCAGCCTGGCCAAGGAGCCTCCTTGGTCCCAGGATGGGGAGAGCAGGGGGAGGGGCAGCCTGTAACCCTTCAGTATCCTGGGACGGGCAGGCAGGTGTCCTTGACCCCAGAGCCGTCCCGTGTGAGGGGAGGGGGGCTCCAAGCACAGAGCCCCCTGGTCCCTCCTTTCCTGTCCGCGGGTAGGTCTCCGGGCAGGGGGTTCGCTGCCCACTGAGCCCTGGTGCTTTCATCTCAGGGAGCTGAGCTCAGCCAAGGCCCATCGGCAGCCATGACTCTGCTGGGGCTGGACTGGGCCTTGTCAGACAGCCCCTGTGCTGAGGCCGCGGGAGTGTGTCGATCCCCTCCCCCCATGTGCCGGGCCTGGCTCGATCCCCTCCCCCCAGGGCTCCCCCTTGTCCCCCACACCGGGTCTATCCCCCCTCAGCCTCACCCCCCTTCTCCCTGCGCCAGGTCAGTCCCCCTCCAGCCTCCCTCCCCTCCATGGGGGGCACTGGGGGGAGCGTTATGGGGGCTATAGCCACCCCAGAATTTGCCATAGCCTCCCCTCCCAGTGCAAAGGCCAAACGTTACGCAGCAGTAGGGGTGGCAATGCCATACCACGCCCCCCGTAGGTCTTGGCTGCTGCTGGCGGCGGCGCTGCCTTCAGAGCTGGGTGGCACACCCCTCCCCCACAGGATACATTCCATGCCCCCCCCCCTCCAGTTTGAGACCCGCCAATTTTCTGTCCAGCCCATCTCAGCACCACAACCTGGAAGAGGATGGCGCCACTGGACCCTGCTCCTCTCCTATGCCATGTTATACCAGCTCAATTTCTGCTCCCCGGGCTCACTCCCTTGTACCAGATCGACCCCTCCGGCTCACTGCAGCCCATCCCCCAAGCTGGGTCAATCTCCCCCTGTGCTCACACCTCCCATGTTTGGTCGCTCCCCTCCCCTCGACTTACCCCTTCCCCTGCCCATGCTGGTTCTATTTCCCCCCCACCCTCCTGCGCTGACCCCCTCCCCTTGCCAGGTCAATCCCCACTGTGCTCACCCCCCCGCATGTCTCTCTCCCCCCGCCCTGTGTTGCAGGCCTGACAAGGGGCTCAGCCTGGCCCCCGTGTCCCCCGCCCACGCCATGCTGCTCAACGACACCTGGAAATTTGGGGGGAACAGCTGGAGCCTGCGGTACCTGAGCCTCCTGATCCGCCATTTCCCCAACGCCTGCCTGCTGGCCCCTGAGGGAACCCCCATCTCCTGGTGCCTCACGGACCCGCTGGCTGCCCTGACACACTTTTACACCCTCCCGGAGCATCGTGGCCAGCACCACACGAGGCCCGTGGTGGGGATGCTGGCGGCACAGTTGCATGCCCGCGGCTTCCCTGTTTACACTGGGGTGCTGCCCCACAACGAGCCTTCACTGCACACCCTGCAACGCCTCGGCTTCCGCATCCTGCCTGGGGTGTTCTACCTGCTGGTGGTGAGGCCCGGCTTTGCCCAGTCCCAGCCAGCCAGTGCCCTGGACTCGGCCCAGGACCCTGCGCCCAGCTCTGGGGAACAGCCACGCGCCCAATAGCACGGGGGGAGGGGAGAGGAGAAGGGGACACACCTGGGGCCCTGCGCCCAGCTCTGGGGGACAGCCACGCTCCGCCAGCATTTAGCCCTGGGGGAGGGGAGGAGACGGGGACAGAGCTCAGCCATGCCAAGTGACATACTGCTCTGCCACCCCGGAGAAGGGGACACATTGACCAGCCCCCAGGGGAGCTCAGCTGTCAGCCCTTGGGAAGCCGGGGCCTGGTGGAGGAGACTAGCTCATGCTCCATTACCCCCTGGAGCAGGGCAGAGGCTCAGTAGGGGGCGCTCGCCCCTGGCAGGCACTGCTGGCCCCAAACAGAGCAGGGTGAGGGCTCAGCAGGGGGCGCCCCCACTCACAGTCCTGCCCCCGTGCCCTGTGCTGTGGGCTCAGCAGGGGGGTCTCTCCCGCTCCCTTCCCCAGGCAGTTTGTTGCTCGGCTGGGGCTGTGGTGGGGGGTCCCCTTTCCAGGAGCTGCGCCTGGTCTTGCCAGAGCTTTGGTGCAAGCTCCCTTGGGCTCCGATCACATGTCCCAGCTGTGGCCCCCCCCTTACCCCCCCTGTAGTGATAGGGGGCAGGTGCTGGGCTTGCACCGTTGCTCCAGGGCCAGCAGCCAGCTGGAAAGCCAGGCCAGGGCTTGTGTTTATGATGCCGCACGACCCGAGGGAGGGGAGCGGCCATAGGACCCCACCGTAGAGGCCTGCTGGGCCCGAACACAGGGAGGAGCATCCGCTCTTCTCCCTTCCCCCCACAATGGACGTCCTCAGCCCTGGGCAGGCGACTTGGGACTGACCTGCCCCCTGCCAGCCCCAGTGCACAGGCTGCTCCTCCCCGTGTAGCTGGGCCCAGCTGCAGCCCCAGTGAGCCGTGGGGTTGGGGGGAGGGGACCCCACACAGAGCAGACATGGCAGGTTCTCCTCTCTTTTGCTGGCAGGTCAGTAGCAGCGTGGAGAGGGGGTGGGGCACTCCAGCTCCTTGCAGGCCCCAGGGACATGCAGCCCCTTCCTCTCAGGGGGTGGGACAAAGAGAATTTTCTGTAATAGTTTTGATGCCGGCGTGCCTCAGTTTCCCTCTGTAGTTTGTATTTCTGCCCAGTGGGTGCCAAAGGGTTAAAAAGCTGCTCCTGGGGCAGAGCAGGGAAAGGAGGGGGGGTGTCACATGGCTGGGGGGCAGGAACTGGGCGTTCAGGATCAAAACCAACCCAGATCAACGGAGGCTCCACAAAGATGAAGAGTTGGCGTTTGGTGGGACTCAGGAGTTCCCAGCTAGGACTGAAAGAGATGGAGACAGGATCCATTTTTGGCTCTTCAGCAGCTTGGCTGGGTGAGGTCCTGGCCTGTGTCTTCACTTTCACTTCTCTCTGCTGCCCCAGGGACCCCCCAGGCCAGGTTCCAGGGGACCAATAAAGCTNGATTTTTGGCTCTCAGCAGCTTGGCTGGGTGGGGCCCTGGCCTGTGTCTTCACCTTCACTTCTCTCTGCTGCCCCCGGGACCCCCCAGGCCAGGTTCCAGGGGACCAATAAACCTTGTGCTGTACGGAAAAGGCTTTGGGATCTCACTGCAAACGCTGGCTGGGGGACACTGGACCCCAAAGAGCAGCCAGGTCTCTCCAGGAGTCTGGCTCAGTGCGACGTGCCGGGCAGAGCTCGTGGGGTGAAGCAGGAGGGCTGGAGCCATGTGCTCGGCCCTGGAGGAAGAGAGAGTCCCCTTGGGGGGCTGGGACGACACAGGGTTCCTCCAAGGAGGGGTTTAAAAGCTGGGGCGTAGCACTGATCCTGGGGAGCCACGACAGGGAGCAGCGCTGTGGGTCCCAGCCGGGGGCACCAGGGCAGTGTGGGGTGTCTCCTTCACAGCCAGAACCGACAGCAGAGAAGGGCGGGCACATCTGCAGGCAGACCCAGGGTAGAGCCAGCCCTGCCCCCAGCCAGGGCACAGTCCCACCAGGGCACAGCGCCCCCCCCCCGGCCAGGTAGCTGGCCCGCCAGAGCAGTGCCCCCACCCCCAGCCGGCCTGCGTTGCCCCATGACTTTGACTCTCAGACTTGCACACAGTCTCCATTTCCCAAGATTGAATCATTATTTAAAAAACTGTCTATGTAACCCTTCTGCCCGTCTGAGTTGGCAGCAACAAGGGCCGGGTTCAGTATCTAGGGGTTCTATTTCAATAACAATGCAAAAGTGGCTCGAGCCCCCACCCAGTGACCTGGGACAATTACATACCACCCCCTGGGCGCCTCTAAGAGGCAATACTTCCCCTCTCGCAAGCACGGAGTCTGAGTGTAGCAAATTCCTTTTAATAAAGGAGTGAAACATTGCGGCATTATGTTGGGGAAACACCACAAACAGGATTCATAACACAAACCATGAGCAAAAGACCCACCCCCAAGTAAGTTTGACAGTGTCCTTTTCCCTTCAGGGTCTGAAGTCCAGCAACCCAACAGTCACCCCACCCACAGTTTCTGGCCTTGGTCAGTGCAGCCCCCAGAGTTCAGAAGTGCATCTGCAGAGTTTACCTCCCAGCCTGGGTGGAAGTGGGGGGAGGTATGGGCGGGCAGCTTACATGCTCCACTGCTCGGGTCGACAGCCGATTGCCACGCCTCTCCGCGGGGTTCTGCTACAATCTTCACCGCCAGCAGCTCCTCTCCGCTAGCCACCCTGCTAGCCACTCCTCTCCGCTAGCTTTCCTGCTAGCCGCTCCTCTCCGCTAGCCTTCCTGCTAGCCGCTCCTCTCCGCTAGCCACCCTGCTAGCCGCTCCTCTCCGCTAGCCTTCCTGCTAGCCGCTCCTCTCCGCTAGCCACCCTGCTAGCCGCTCCTCTCCGCTAGCCACCCTGCTAGCCGCTCCTCTCCACTAGCCTTCCTGCTAGCCACTCCTCTCCGCTAGCCATCCTGCTAGCCGCCCTGCTAGCTGCCACTCTCCACTAGCCACCCTGCTAGCCACTCCTCTCCGCTAGCCTTCCTGCTAGCTGCCGCTCTCCGCTAGCCATCCTGCTAGCTGCCCTGCTAGCTGCCGCTCTCCGCTAGCCATCCTGCTAGCCGCTCACCAATATGTCTTCAGGGCCCCCCCCCTACTTAACACAGCACTCAGTGATTTCAGCTCTTTAGTGATTTCAGCTGTTAGTAGGGTGGCCCCAGTGCTGGCACACTCAGAACAACTTGCCCAAAGTAGGTCTAATGCTTAGACCTAGGAATCATTGATCTCAGCTCTACAGCATATAACAGGACTCCTAATGGAGTCAAAATTATCTCTGTTATTACACAATGGAGACAGAAGGGAATCAAAATGCTCTTTAGAACCCTAAAGAAAGGACCCACACTGCCAGATAAACATACCTATCACAAGCCTCTCTCTATTCACTGGGCTTTGGAATCCATGTTCCTTGCCTAGCGAGTGCTACATAGTTGAGGGCGAGTCCCTCTGTCATAAAATGCCAAGTACAGTTCTACTGTCCTTGATTCCATAATCAGGATAACAACCCTTTATTACTCCTGCCCCAATAACAAAGAGACTGGGGATCCCACAGCAGCTAAAGTGACCATTTGGGCAAGCTGTTCCTTCATGCTAGGCAGCATGGGTGTGCCCATGAAAACGATATCAGCCCCTGAAGTCCTTTTCCACAACTCACCACCAGATGTCAGGGTAGAGCTCATTCTGACTCTGCTTTTATCTAGAAATCACCACTCTCCCATCATTCAGTGCATCTGGCCCAGCCTCTGGCCCGGCCCCGTGCTCCTCGCCCAGCTCCGGGCCCCTCGCCCAGCTCCGGCCTCAGCGGAACCGCTTCTCCTCCCACACGTACAGCTTCCCCGCAGGCACCTTCCACAAAAACAGGCTGTTGCCTCGGCTCATGTTCCCCTGCATGGAGAGGAGAGGAGAGGAGACGCTGTCAGGGTGCCCTGCCCTGCCCTGGGTAGCTTCCCTCTGCCTGTCACCCAGGCCCCAGTCTGCCTCGCCCTTCCCCACCACCAGCCCTCCTACCCACACAGCAGGGCCAGCGCTTCCCAGCCCTTTTATAACCCCCACCCTGAGATGTGCCAGGCACGGCTGCCCCACACGGCGTCGCTGCGCTATGGGGCCGGGGCGAGGCCGGGACGTACCTCCTTGAGCAGCTGGCTCCAGCAGTCTAACCAGGAGGAGTAGTTGGGTGCGTATGGGTTGAGGCCACCAGCCAGCCTGAAAGAGAGGAGCGGGGGGAGGAAGTAGCTGTGAGCCGTGTCCCATGTGCCCCGGGCCCCCCCCCTCGCATGGGGACTGGGCCACAAGCCCACCGTGCTCCGGCACGGACACAGCCCTGCTCCCAGCCTGCCAACGCAGCTCAAGCTGCGCCCCACCACGGCCTCTGCAGCAGCCAGTCGCCCGGGGGGCAGCAGCTGGGTCACTCCCAGCCGGCCACCGCAGCCTGTTCCCAGAGCCCTCCCCGGCCTCCCCAGCGCCACTTCCTGTCTGAGCCCTTCTGGGCTACGTAGCGTTAACGGCCTGAGCCAGGCAGCTCAGTCAGGTCCCAGGATCCCCAGCTGCCCCCTGTCCCTTCCCCCATGGCCAGAGCTTCCTGCCCCTGCCCCCAACACTACAGCGGGGCAGACGGGCACCAGGAGAGCAGCCTTTCTCCTGGGGACAGAGCTGATGCTCCCCAGTGAGATGGCCAAGGGCCGCAGCAGCAATACTCCCGGGGGGGAGGGGTAAGGGGGGGCTGATTGAGGAGGGCAGACCTCCCCCCCCCCCCCGCAAGTACCAGCTGTACTGCAGGGCGGGCAGGGACAGGCTGTTGCACCCGGAACAGGCCCAGGTCTATTCTGGGAGGCTGCAACCTGTGACTTCGCTCCTGCCAAGCGTGACACGGGAGGGGAGGCGCTGCCGGGCCACGGCCAGGGAGCCCAAGAGGCTACCAAGCGTCTGGGGAAGGGGGGAGCCACAGGAGCCTGCGCGAGGGGCAGGGGCGAGCTGCGAGCACAGCCAGGACTAGATCCACGTCAGGCTGGGAGGGGGGACAGACGGGACTGGAGCCCAGGATCGCGGCTCTGCCAGCTGCAGCAGGGAGGGGATGATCTGTCCCCCCGTCCCACCCTGCCGTCCGGTCGCTAGGCCCAGAAGTGTTTCACCGGGGGTGACTGCGGGTGGGGGGTGATTTGTTTAGGGTTACCATATTTCAACAATCCAAAAAGCAGACGGACCCCCAACCTCCCTGCTCCTTCTCCCCTGACTGTCCCCTCCTGAGACCCCCCCACCCTAACTGCCCCCCTAGGATCCTACCCCCTACCTGTCCCCTGACTGCCCCAACCCTTATCCACACCCCTGCCCCCTGACAGCCCCCGCCCCACAGAACTCCCGGCCCATCCACTCCCCCCTACTCCCTGACCCTTGACTGCCCCCTCCAGAACCCCCTGCCCCTTCTCCAACCTCCCGGCCCCCTTACCATGCTGCTCAGAACAGCGTTTCATGCTGCCATGCTCCGCAGCGGAGCTCACAGCCTGGTCCCTGGCCCCGCAGAGGGCTCGCTGGGCAGGAAGGGAAGGGGAGGGAAGGAGCTCTAGCGCCCGGCTGGTGATCTGAAGCTGCAGGGGAGAGGAAGGGGGAAGCAGAGGAGGGGCTCTGGCTGCCGGAGCCCCATGAGAGTGGCACGATCCGGCCGGCCGCCCTGTCAGCCGTGCCGCCCTCTGCATGGGGGGCAAATCCCGGACATTTTTCGATATTTACAAATTCCCCCTGGACGGTATTTTAAACCCAAAAAGTCGGACATGTCCGGCAGAATCCGGACGAATGGTAACCCTAGATTTCTTCCCAGCACCAGCCCCAGCAGGGCTGCAGCTACCCTGGGGGACGGTGCCTCTCCCTGGCGCGGCTCCTTTCCCTTCCCAGACCGGTGAATGTGCCGATACCCCGGTCTGACCGTGGCCACACGGGGGCTTTTGCCACTTTCACTCGCCGCTCTGGCTCAGCTTCCCTGTGCAGACAAGCCCTCGGGACGGGCTCCAGCCCAAAGCAGGCTCAGCACCCCTCCAATCTGGCTAGCCGTGCTCTCCCTGAAACGGTCCAGTCCCTCAGCTCCCTCCTGTGGCAGTGAGTTCTACAGGCCCCTCACACATTGGGGAAAAGCCACCTCCTTGTATCTGAACGTGCCAGTCTTCAGCGTCCCCAGCCGCCCGCCCCGTGCCATGTCTGGGCTGGGCAGAGCAACCTCACCTGCTGTTCACATTCCACGTCAGCAGCCCATGATGGCAGCTCCGCTCCCCCTCTGAAGGGTTTCTCCCCAGCCCCCGAGGGGCCGGAACATCGTCATCCCAGAGCAAACCCTATAGGATCTGGGGGGGAGATGCTGCGTCTCCCTGCCTCCTGTACAGGAGCCGCTGCGTCCCCTGCTCCTCAGAGCTGGGGCAGACGCCCTTGCGTCGCAGGGGGAGGGTGCCGCTGGCTCGGGACGGCGTGCGGGGAACTCACTCACAGTTGTTAATGGCCATCAGGTTGGAGACGAGCACGAAGGGGTACGTCAGCATACTGGCGAAGAACTGCAGGCACGAGAGATGGATCACAGTTAGCAGGGCGGGGTGCGGAGCCCCCCAGCCGCAGGAGCACAAGGAATGGAGAGGGAGGGCGTCTCAGCGGGACCCTGCCCAGAGAGGGAGCTCGCTGGCACTCACTGACTTACTCCTGGGCGAGGAGGTCTGTGTCCTTCCCTTCCCAGGTCACCAGGGAGCACATGGTGTGGGCCAGGCAGCAGTGCCTGCTCGGGACAGATACGGGCTGGCCGGGTAGGGCAGTGGGCACAACATGCCCAAGGGGAGGGGGCCGGCTGGGCAGAGCCCCGGGGGCAGGGCCAGGCCAAGGTGCACTAGAGGGTGAAGAGCTCACCCACCGTGCAGCACCAGCTAGTGATTTACACTCCCGTAAGGGCACCAACCTCACACCCCGTGGTTCCCTCAAACTGGCCCCTCCCACCCCAGGGCAGCTCTGTGGGGCTCCCCCACCCCCCCCCGAGAGGAGAGTTGGGGTTACACACGCACTCCAGTGACAGCCTGTGAGTAGCTCTTCATCTCGTTCATGGTGGAGATCTAGAGAGGGAGGGAAACGCAGTGAACAAGGAGACCCCGCACGCTGCCACAGCCCAGCCCCTCCATCCCCAGACACAGGGGGCTGCCTCTGCCCCGATTCCCCGCACCGAGCCTGCACGCTGGGCTCCGCCAGGGCCTGAAACCCAAACTGCCCCCACGCGGGTCGCGGCCACTGCTAGGACAGGCTCCCCGGCCGGAACAAACAACCCGAACCCAACCTTCTCGGGCCCACTATAATGGGAAGTCTGAAACACTAATTAAAACAGGTGTGGTACGTCCGTACGAGAGAAGGTGCAGGGCACTATACTACACAAGGGGCAGTAAAACAAACAAAATATCAACACCTTCCACCTTAATGCCTGGCCCTATCAAAAATGTGTCGCCAGATGTCCTATGCTCTTCCAGGGATACCTGGGCAGAAGGATCCCAAAAGAAAAAGAAAAAAAAAGGGGTGGAGTGTTAGGATATAGATATTCAGGCCTGTCTGCAAAGGCCTATACTTTAAGGATGTAGGTGTATTCTTATCACTTAGCTAGTTATCGAGGTACAAAACAAGAATCAAAATCACAGTCTGCCTGTGTAAGGGCCTTCTCTCACTATGCTAGTCTGAGGCCCTCTTCTTAGGCTAAGGCCTTTGGCTAAGCAGCAAAGTCAGCCACAAGCTGGGAAGCAAACGGTCACGTCCTCACCAGTCACACTGAAATAAGGCAGTTTGGGGCTGTTAAAAAGGTGATCCGATCTATCACCTCCAGAGAAAGGGAAGAGCCTAGAAGATTAAAAAAAACCTTAGCTTGATAGCATCCTGTCTGACAAGCATTCATCAATAGCTGGGGTGTGAAATCCTCATTTCTTTGTTGTTCTATCACTGTAGTCCCCACTTCCCTATTGTTTGTCTGTATAATCTCTGTCTGGTTCTGTGATTGTTTCTGTCAGCTGTATAATTACTTTTGTTGGGTGTAAACCAATTAAGGTGGTGGGATAGAATTGGTTAAATAATCATGTTACAATATGTTAAAGTTGGTTGGTTAAATTTCAGTAAAATAATTGGTTACGGTATGGCTAAGCAAACCCACATCCCAGTTCCCTGAGCAGCCAAATGCTGCAGCACCCATGGACCCGGGTCCCCCACTCCTTGGTCGTGTATCGAGGGGCTGACAAGTGGAAACTGTAATAGTTTAATGAACTGTCTGTATGACTCGGTACTTACCACTTTGGTGCCCCTCCCCAGTGGGTGCAGAAGGGTTCAAATGCTGCTCCTGGGGCAGGGCAGGAGACATGAGCTGTGTGTGTCACGGACCTGTCTGGGGTGGTGCGCATGGGCGTTACCGGACTGGTGGAAACCGACCCACATCAACGGAGGACCCCTCACACTGGGTGGACTGAATGCTGGCCGAGCCCCTGTCTCTCTGCACTGCAGCCAGGTGACTCATCCTTGTTTTGCACAGGCTGCCCGCTGTCGCTGCAGATCCTCACTGGGAGCATCACGTCCTGAAGGGACCCAATACAAGTCTCCTGCAGGAGTCTGGTTTCAGCTGGATTTGCTGCAGGGAAACAGGGATCGTTGGTGCCGAAGGCCCAGATTCAGAGTTGTGGAGGCCACAGGCCTGCCCCTGTGGAACTGTGTGGGTCCCTGCNAACTGGGACAAGCGCTGCAGGAAGTGCGGGTACGTCACCAAAACCCTGCCCCACGTCCTATGCAGCTGCAAGCCCCACGCCAGAGCCTGGCAGCTGCGCCACAACGCCGTGCAGGACCGCCTGGTGAAGGCCATCAACCCGCGCCAAGGGGCAGTCACCGTCAACCGCTCCGTCCCCGGCACCGACAGCCCGCTGCGCCCGGACATCGTCGTCACAGATGAGGTCGGAAAGAAGATCATCATCGGTGACGTGACTATCCCGTTAGAGAACAAGACCCCAGCCTTCCACGTAGCCCGAGCCCGAAAACTTGAAAAGTACGTTCCCCTGGCTGACACCTCAGTGCTGGTGCACTATTGGCCCAAAGTGAATTCAGCTCAGCAGTCTGTAACTAG
>QXTE01001628.1:0-12501 GCA_003942145.1 Platysternon megacephalum
GACATAGTTCCTCCTTGTTCCTGCTCAAGTCGATAGCGGAGCGCCGAAAGTGGCCGTTCGGCGGGTAGGTCTTTTGTGGGCAGGTTGGGTTGGGGTTTGGTTTGTGTGTGGCTGAGGTCTTCGGCGAGGGCTTTGTGGTCGGGGTCCTGTCGGGCTGTGGGGCTGGTGGTGTCGAGTGTGGTGGTCCATGGCTGGAGTTGGTCGGGGTGGGTGCCTGCTCGTCGTTCGAGGGTCTCTGCGTAGCTCTTTTGGTCTTTGGTCATGCGAGGGCCGGCGACGGTTTCGTCGACGTTGTCGCGGACGCCGGTGGCGGTGCGCCAGACTGCGACGTCGGCGACGAGACCGCGGTCGTGGCCTATGTGGCGGGCCCAGTTCGGGCCGGTCTCGGCTGTGCGGGCCTGGTGGGCGACCTGGCGCGCGTTCTCTATGGTCGCATCGGCTAGCTCGTTGAGGTATGGCCCCCACGTCGGGTTGTTGGCGATCGCGGTGGGTGTGGCGGCGAGCCACGGCAAGGGACGTTCCCCGACGTTAGGGGTCCCGAGACGGTAGTGCATGATCGCGGCGACGTCGTCGGCGTCCTCGAACCCGCGTCGTTCCATGGCCTGACGGATTCGTTCATCGATGGCGGGGCCGTCGGCGATCGCCCATGTCGCGATGCGCCCTTCAAGCGCGTCCCACGCCTCGCATTCGGTAATCCCTGGAAGCTGCTTCTCGCAGTATTCGCGGATCCGCGCGCGCTCGTCGACGCTGATCAGGTCGAGGGCGGCGGCGTTGAGGGCGTCGGCGTACCGGTTCGCGTAGCGGTGGAGCTGGGTATCAGCGCCATCGATGTCGCGGAGTTGGGTCCGGCCAGAGATTTGCGCGCCGTCGGTGTCGAGGATCCGCTCCAGCATTTCGGTGGCCGTGCGGGGGGCAATGACGTCGGGCTCGATCTCACGGTGCGGATCACCGTCGCCACCCGGGGCGACGTAGACGTGGTTTTCCTGCTTGCCGCGAGTCATGGCCACGTAGGCAAGCTGGCGGGTCTCGACGCCGGCGAGGATGGTGTGGCAGGTGTCCACACTCATGCCCTGGGCACCGTGAATCGTGCTCGCGTAGCCCAGCTCGACGTGCGCCGCGACGTACTCGGCCGGCAGAACGGTCGTACGGCCGTTCTTGGTGTGGGTAACGCCCATCGAGCCATCGGCGTGCACCTGATCGACGTGCCAGCGGTCGCCGTTTTTCACGAAGTCGGTTTGCCCGATCGCGAGCCGGCGGTCGTTTTGACGGGTCACGATCACGTCGCCGGCGTAGGCGGTGAGTTCGTCGCGCAGGACCACACTTGCGGTGTCGCCGGCGACGTCGATGCCGTTGGACAGTTGCGCGAGCCGGTTCAACTCGCGTACGTGCTCGGCCGACGCGGCGAGCATGAGCGAGGTTTTGCTGGCGTCGACGTCGTTCTTCCAGGCGTCGAACACGTCGACGGCCAGCTGTGTTTCCGCGACGGTATGCACGCGGCCTGCGTCGAGGTAGTAGCCGATCGCGCGGTGTTTACCGTCGCGCAGATCAAGCGACGCAGCCGACTCAGCCGGATTAGCGAAACGCATAACCTCGCGCAACGATACCGCGCCGGTCTCGGCCGCGACGTCGCGCAGCACACCACCTGCTTGCACGGCGGCAAGCTGCTGATCATCACCCACCAGGCGCACCGACGCACCCCGCGCCAGACAGTAGGAGATCGCGACATCGAGGTCGGCGGTCGAGGCCATACCGGCCTCATCGATGACCACCAGCGTGGCAGGGCCGATCAACTCGTCGAACTTGCTGGTCGAGCGGCCTTCACGGAGCGCATAGGTGAGCGCGGCCAAGGTCTCGGCGTCAACGTCCATCGAGGAGCCGAGTTCTTTCGCGGCCGCCGCCGACGGCGCGAACCCCACGATGATGCCACCTTCGGCTTCCCACGCGCGCGCCAACACAGCCATGGCGGTTGTTTTGCCGGTGCCGGCCGGGGCGAGCGCGAGCTGCACCCGCCGCCCCGACGTCGCCAGCTCACGCACGAGTGTTGCTTGTCCGGGGTTCAGCTCGATCCCGTTAGCAGTGGATTCGAGTAACGCGAGGTCCACGGTGAGTTCGTCGACGGCGCGACCATCGACCCTCTTCGCCGCATCGACGATCCGGTTTTCGGCCGCGACGATCGTCGACGTCGTAAACATGCCGGAGAACTTGTGGACGTACTGCGATGTGCCGTCCTCGCGTAGCAGCGGCGACGGGGTGGCCACGGCGAGGTCTCGCTCGCGGATCGCGATCACCTCGCCGCCGGCGGCCCCGTCGAGCGTCATGGCCATGAGCTGATCGACCGCCTGGCGCGAAGCCTCTCGGGTCAATCCTTCCTTACGGATCTGGCGTTCGTACTCGGCCAGAACGTGCGTCTCACGGAACGTCGCGCGCTTGTCCGAGACCGTCGTGATAACCCGTTGCATGATCTCCTGCGCGGCCGCCGGCGACAGCTCACGATCAGACAACACCGCGCCACGTCGCACGCCTCGCACCATCTCCTCGATGTGCATTTCACCGCCGAGAACATCGACCGCTTGAGCGCGCCACGCCTGGCGCTGCTCGTCCAACGACCGCGGTTCGTGCTTGGCATCGCGGGTCTCCAGGTTGGCTTGCTGGGCCAACGCCTGGGCCTCTTTCGGGGTCGGATGACGTCCGTGATCGGCCACGAACTTCGCCTCAAGCTCGCTCTGTCGCGCCAGAATTTCCTGGCGGCGCGACGAGAACGACTCGTTCAACTCCTGGGAAACACCGTCAATTTCCCGGATGGGACGCTTCCCATCCTCGGTCGTCCGTTCCACCCACGACACCCCTAACCGCTCGGTCAGTTCGCGTTCTAGGAAGGAGTTGTACTTCTCCGAAACCGAAACCATCGCCCGGTACACCGCGGTCCCGTCAAGCGACAACCACGCGCCATCCTCGCGCGCCTGAACCTTGTTCGACACCGCCACGTGCGTATGCAGATCCGGGTCACCAGCTCGCGTATCACGGTGCGTAAAATGCGCGGCCAGAACACCCGTAACCTCGGTCTGACGGATGCCCCCAGCGCCGCGCCTCGTGTAAGCCACCTGCGACTCGAACCAGTCCATCGCCTGCGCCACAGCGGCGTCATGGGCCTGCTTCACAGCCTCGGATGTGTCCCTGTCGGCGAGGGCCCACAACGTCGAAACCGACTTCACCGGGGAAAAGGTGACGTCGTAGCCGGCGACCGGCTGAGCACCTTCAGGACGGCCAGATCTCGCGATCCAACCCGACAATTCTTGCGCGTCCAACGGCGCACGACCGAACTCGGTCTCGAAGGTTTCCGTGGCCACGGAACTGCGAATCGCTGCCCGAATATCGGCCGGTACCGCCGCCCGCTCCCCTAACCCCTGCTCGACCCGCCACGCGGCACACCGCTGTTCGATCTGCTGTAGGAACTCGTTGTTCTTGTTGTTGTATGCCGGGAACGGACGCCCCAACTGCGACGCCGAAACCGCCTGTTTAGCCGTTCCGCCTTCGTCGATCACACGCTTCGCAATGGCGTCCGCGTCCGGGTCACGGCCCTCACCAAACAGCGCCCTCATGTGCTCCTCGGTCACCATGTGACCGTCGCGCACCTGCATCAAACCCTCCAGGCCGCGCCCATGCCAGACCCCGGGCTGTTCGCCCTTCTCGCTGTAGTAGTCGGCCAGCGACGTACGCGACAACTCCGTCGTATCCAATGCAGCGACCTGCGAGGTCAGATACGTGTATCCGTCCCCCGCCGTCAGCTTGTGGATCGTCGCAACCATACCCGCAGCCTAGCAGCCACCCTGAGTGCAAGAGGTGTGTGGAGTTTGGAGTCTTGGATTCTCGGTGTGGGGTGGTGTTAGGTTTCGTGGCGGGTTGTGGGACTGTTGGGTGTAGTCGACGTAGGATGATGCGGGTAGTTAGACAAATTGAGTTCTGGAGGAATGATGAGGAAGTCATCTAGTGCGGTTGAAGCGCGTAGGCGGGCCCGTGAAGCGAAGGCGCGCCTCGACGAAACCCGTGCCGCCCGTGAGAAGGAGATTGAGTCCCTGGCTGTGGAGTTCTACGCTCGCGATGCTGAGATTGTTGAAGCGCGCGAGCGTCAGACTTCGGCCCAGCTCGAACAGGCCAGGACTATCGCGAAACTGATGAACGATCTGGGGCACACAGCCGAAATGATTGCCACTCTGTGCTCAATTGAGGCGAGCGAAGCGCGTCGTCTGCGTCGCCTCGGGACAACGTTGCTGAAGTCAGAGGCCAAGACGAGCAATGGCGATGATGCCGCCATCACCAACGCCGACGTATCGTCGTCGCTGGAAGAAGTCACGTCTACCCCTGATTCCTAGGCTGGTGGCGGTGACTAGTGATTTCTGATGAGGAACGACTTCGGTGGCTCGACGAGGCCGTCACTGACCCTCGCGTTCTGAAGCGTTTCCGTGCGAAGTGTCTGTCAGACTTCGAGGTCTCGCCGTGCGTGTGGTGGACCGGCGCTATCGCCTCACGTGGCCATGGAAGGTTCTGGATCCGCAACGACTTCGTTATCGTCGCCCAGCGATTCGCTTGGGCGCTCGAGTACGGCACAAAGAGCCTTCTCGACGCCCCGGTCGTCGCTCACCGGTGCGATAATCCCCTGTGCCAGCTCCCCGCGCATCTAGAGCGCCTGTCGTCGCACGAGAACGCGTGGGACTGGTCCTGGCGGCGTAACAGCGTGGACAGCCCTCTGGCTGACCCTCGCGGCTCAGCAGAACGCGCGCGGTTCTTCCGCGACGGACTCCGTCAAGGAATCCCGCTGGCGATCCTGCTCGCCGAACATCAGTTCGTCCACCCAACCCTCTTCTAGCAAAGGACTCCAACAATGATTCGTTTCGTTCGCGGCATCTACGCACAAGCCACGACGTGGTGGATGCTCGCCCTCACCGCGATTATTCTCGTGCTGGCGTACTTCTTCATGCCCTGGTGACCCCAGCCGGGCGACCGATTCCCTCTAGGGCCGGGAGAAGCGTCCCCCGGCCCAGCAGACCCCGTTACTACCAGTCGAACTCGTGAGCTGATCTGAAGTCGATTTCCATCAGTTCGGCAGTCTCGGCCTTGGCATCTTCGAGCCAGCACTCGTAGCAATCACCAGTGATCTGCATGTCATGTGATAGCCAGCTCGCCCGCGTCCATCCGTCTATCTCGCGCTTGCACGTTCCGCAGATCCCCACGGTCTCGGACAGCACTTCGGCCCGCAAGTCCAGGAGGTAGTCGATCATGGTGTTCCTTTCGGTTGTGCCCCCGTGCGGGGGCGGTGATGCGGACACCCAGGCGGCTTGAGGGTGGGCCGTCAAGGGGGAACTCGCCCGCAGGGCGACGCGAAGCGCCCTTGACGGGTCGGGCCCCCAAGCTGACAGGATGGCCGCGCACCACACCCGCCTCACCCCAGCCAGGCGGGCTTTGCCTCATCCGCCAGCGGCGGACACTCCTGGTGCCGACATCACCCACCGGAGGGTGCCGAACAAGTACCGGCAGGCTTCCGGCAATGCCGCTTCGAGCGGCCGGAACTGCCGGGCGGTCTACCACCTTGACCTGACCGAGGGGCACTAATCGACACCTGTTTCGCCGGGCCTCCGGCACCTGTTCCGGCATTGCCGGAGGGTGTTGCCGGTGACTGCCGGAAGTCTTGCCGGAAGTCTTCCGGCAATGCCGGAACAAAAAGCGGCGGTCGCCGGTCGTGCTGCTACATCGGAGTCTCCGGGGCGTTCTTCGGATGGCTGAGGATCGGCGTTCTCGACTCAGTTCCGGCAGGCTTCCGGCGCATGACGCGGCGTTGCCGGTGACGCTGCCGGAAGAACTAGTGGACCTGCCGGCAGCCCTGCCGGAGGTACCAGTGGTATCGAAAATTCGGGGGGTCGGAGCACGATGACGTAACCGAGGTCCCTGGAGCGGGGCACCTCGCTCTGTGCGGATGGTCCTAGGCGGCATCAGGGATCAAGACTTCTTGGCGTTGGAGATACCACCCGCCACAGTGGATACAGGCCTCAGTTCCCCCAAAGCAGCCGCGATGGGCGACACCGTCCACCCCCTACACCCCACCCTCGCGGCGGGCTTCGCTTCAGTCCGTCGCGACGGAACGTCGCGCCACCACGTCCGGAAGTGCCGACACCTGTCAGAAGCATGTCGGTATCGCTGCCGCTGGCCTTACGACAGAGCGGAGAGATCTTGTCCAAACGATTCGATGCCCGCTTCTCCAACTCGTCGCCTAACGCTTCATTCCGGCAGCGCCGCGACTTGTTCCGGCATTGCCGGAAGAGTTCCGGCAAGACTTCCGGCGGTGACCGGCAGTCTGCCCGGCATTGCCGCTGTGGCCCGCCGGAACTGCCGCTAGCAGACCTGATTGGAGACGTGTCGCCCATCGGTGGTTGATCCCTTCGGGCACCCGCCTCCGGCATTACCGGAACTACTTCCGGCAGTCCGCCGGCAACCTCCGGCAGTCCGCCCGGCAGTTCCGGCGGTCACTGACCGACTGCCGAAATCCCGCCGGTCGTCGTGGCGGCGGTGAGGGCTTCGCCGGTGAGGGTGCCGGCGTCGATGAGGCGGGCCGTGAGCTGGGCATGGAGTGCGGCGTCGTGGTTAAGGATGTCGCGAGCGCGTGTTTGGGCCTGCTCAATGATGCCCTCGCTGGTGTCCCCGGAGTGGCCGGCGAGGCGTTCGCTGAGCTGAAGCACGGTCCCGAGGTCGTCCAATGACCACGGTGTGGTGGTGTCGCCGGTGCGGTCGACGTCGGCCACCCTGCCCGCGGCCGCGATCACCAGGAGCTCGTCATCGAGGGCGACGTCGGCGAGTTGTCTGGTTGGTCTGGTCTCGGTGCGTGGTCCGTGGGCGTCGTAGAGACAGATTCGCTCGACGTGCCATCCCAGGTGGAGAGCGACCACGGCGTGAGCTGCTTCATGGTGCGCGACGGACTCAGGGCCGAGTAGCCGGACTACCCAGTCCTCGCGCAGCAGTTCCTCAAGGGAGGATTGTTGGGATGTCATCAGATCTCGCGCCGGTGCGCGCCATCGATGAGCGGGAGTCGCAGGACTGATGAGCCATCGTCACGAATCTCGACGTCGCAGACGCGTACGGCGTCCGGAGGACTGGTCCAGACCTGAAGTCGTCCATCGATGTCAGCGAGGTCGAACCCGGCGTTGGTCGCGGCTTGAACGATCAACTGGCGTGTATGGCGGGCGGCCATCGGGGGGCTACGCCCTCGATGAGGAGGTAGCGAACAGGACGGCGCCAGCGACGTAGAGCGTTACCAGTCCGATGGGCAAAATCACGGCAGCCTCAGCAAGTGCGGGCTTCGTTGCTCCTTCACGGACGACCGTCATCATGAAGTCGGCTAGTTGCCGGCGGAACACGACAGCAAGAAGCACCGGCAGCATTAACCAGCCGAGAACTAACCCGGTCCTTTGGTAGTGGTTCATCGGGAGCCTCCATCAGTGGGTGGGTTATGCCCACCAGAATATCGGTGCATTGCTGAGCGGGGTCCCCTTGGAGGGAACCCCGCAGCCTGGCCTCACCAGACGAACTCGGTCTCGATCCCGAGCAGGCTCTCTAGCTTCCCGGTCGTTCGCTGCTCTTCCACAGCGAGCGCGAACTCTCGGATGCTGTCCTCGCGGTAGCCCTTGCACCACCAGGAGGAGATCGCGGCTAGGACCTCGCCGGCGTCTGGTTCCACGGTGACGCTTCGGCCCTCGACGATCAGGTCACGAATGATGATCTGCATGATGTGTTCCTTTCGGTTGTGCCCCCGGGCGGGGGCTTTTTGGATGTGCACATCACGGCCGCTTGAGGGTGGGCCGTCAAGGGGGAACTCGCCCGCAGGGCGACGCGCAGCGCCCTTGACGGGTCGGGCCCCCAAGCTGCCAGGATGGGTGCACCAAAAACCCCACCAACCCACACCGCGGGCCTCGCCTCAGTCCGCCGGCGGGCGGACAACGACCTCCTCGTCAACTGTCTTGTCGGACATGTGGCCGTCGAACGGGGTTAGTCGACACGTCATGTAGCCACGGTAGACCGGGGGCCATGGATCTTTTGGTTCCTGGGCTTGTGGTGGCGGTACTAGGCGCGGCGTGCGTGCTGTGCGGGGTGATGGTGGCACGGCGGTGTAGCGGCTTCGGGGTTGGAGGGGCGCTGTGACGTGGTGACGCCACGAGGTGCGTTCGCGCGGTGTCCTGCACATCAGGGTTGGGTGGCCTACGACGTGCTGGCACTGCTTGTCATCGTGACCGGCGGTGTTGCTGTAGCGGCCGGGGCCTACCTTGCCGCAAGGTAGCTGTCCTGCCCTCGGAGTACAGAACCTCGGGTTGTCTCACCCTGGAGTCCGTTAGTGACGGTGGCGGTGAGCCGGTCGTGGACACGGTCGGGTTGTTCGGTCCCTGGCTTTGCGGGGTGCAGGTCGCGGCGATGTTGTGACCAGCCGTCCCAGATGTCGTCGGTGCTCGTCCAGGCGTCGAGGAGCACCGAAGCAAGTCTTAGCGCTGTTGTTACCTCAGTGGTTGGGTGGCGTTGGGAACGTGTCTGGTGGGCTTGGCGTGACCAGGCTTCCCGTGCGCGTTCGATGTCGTCGATGTTCTCCAGGTCTGCGGTGAGGTCTGGGAGGAACGGGGCCACGAACTGAGCGATGAGCGCGAGTCCTTGCGGGACAGGGACGGTCGCGATCGCGTGTTGTGCGGCGGCCTCACGGCGGGCCGTGGCCATCTGCTCGAGTACGACGTCAAACGCGTGTTCCACCGCCGCTCGCGAGATGGTATCGAGCGGCACGGCGATGGTGGTTTGCCAGCAGTGGTCCCAGCTCGTCATGTACTCGGGTAACTCGGCCGAGATCCAGGCGTCGTATTCGTCGACGTCGACGTAGATCGTGTCCGGCGACGTAACGATGCTGCCGTCTTGTATCTCCCAGGTCCATCCTTTGGCCGCGATGGCATCGATGACCGGGGTGAGCGTTGCGACGTCGGCGAGCTGGGTCATGGCTTTCCTTCGGAGGTGTCGTCGACGAAGTGGTGTTTGTAGCGCGGGATGCGGCCGGTGACCAGTCGCCAGACCGAGGTGGCGGAGCGGTTCAGGAGTCGTCCGATCTGGCGCAGGGACTTGCCTTCGGCCAGGAGTTGTTTGATCCATTCGACCTGTTCTGGGGTGTAGGGGGTTGGCCGGCCAAGTTGTTTACCTTCGGCTCTGGCGGCCGCTAACCCAGCTATGGATCGTTCCCGGTTGATGCTTCGCTCGAACTCGGCCACGCCGGCGACGATGTGGAAGAGCAGCATCCCGGATGGTGTGGAGGTGTCGAGTGCTTCGGTGACGGAACGGAACTCGATTCCTCGTTTGCCGAGTTCGTCGATGGTGGCGATGAGGTGTTTCGATGAGCGGCCTAGCCGGTCCAGTTTCCATACGACGAGGCGGTCCCCTGGCTCGAGTCGGGCTAGTAGGCCGTCGAGGCCTGGGCGTCGCTCTTTGGTCCCGGAGACGTGTTCGACGACGAGGTGATCGTCATCGATGTCGGCGGCGCGCAGGGCGTTGATTTGGAGTTGCGGGTCTTGATCCAGCGTCGAGACCCGCGCGTATCCCCATGTAGTCATGGGTCTGCCTTATCTACCCATCCTCGTCGCCAGGTCGTCGACGAGGATGGGTAGAGCGATGTTTCGTTGGGGGCTGCCGATGATCGAGGCGATCTCGCGGCCGGTCATCACGGGCTGATACTGAAGGCGACGGATCAGCGTGGTGATTTCGCCCTCGCTGCGGCTGATGATCTTGCGGGCCTCATCGAGGGCGACGTTCTTGAGGACGGTTGGGTTGTTCGCGTTCGGGTAGTGGTTGGGCCGGTATCCGGCGGCAGCAAGTGCGTCGGCGAGGCTGGTGGCTCGCGTCTGGGCTTGTTCGCGGCGGGTCTCATCGAGGCGGTCGTTGTCGAAGAGGGCCCGCTCGCTGACTAGTTCCAGCCACATCTTCTTCTCTGCGGGCCAGCCTGGATGCATCACGTGCCCGTGGGGGTNCCTGGTGTAGCTATGGGGCCAGACACGGATGGCGAGGTAGATGCTCGCGAGCGTCACGACGGCAGCCAAGGGAAACGCGAGCAGCCACGGGGCCTCGGGGCCAAGCGCTTTCACTGCGTCGACGAATCCCCGGGTGAGGTCCATCACGACGATGGTCCCGATGATGACGCACAGCAGGATGACGGCGACAGGGGCGGCGTATTTCAGGGCTGTCGCGCGACGTGCTCGCCGGCGGACGTCTTTCCAGCTTTGCGGCGGTGTGGCCATGGGGGCTGCGCTCATTTGTTCCTCCAGATTGTTACGTAACTAAGTACGTCAAAGGGTTGCGTAACAACCTTATCAGCGTGACGGGGTTTCGTAACGATGGGTGTGGCGGATTTACTGGGTTCCCGGTCGGTCGCTCGGGCCCTTGTTGCGGTGTTACGTAATGGATCGCTACCGGGTCACTCCCCCCGTGGGCCGTTCACCAACTCGAGGGAATTTGAATGGTGCGCTTGCATCGTAACCCACTTTCCCATGTGGTACACTATGGGAAAGCACAATTTAGAAGGAGACCCATGTCTGTGATTTCCCGTCGCACTACGCGCCTGGATAGCCGTAAGCGCATCGTTTTGTCCGATGCGGATGAGTCCCGTGAGTACGCCATCGATAGCCTGCCGGACGGCAGCTTCCTGGTGGTTCCCTGCACGACCGTCGTTGAAACCGATTTCGAACGGCGACTCAAGGCTCTTGTACCCAATATCGATGAGCTGCTGGAGGGTGACGTTTCGGGCCTGCGCACCTGGGCAGACATTAAGAAGGAGGCCGCTGACAGCAATGCCGGACAGTAATAGGAGAAAGGTCGTATTCTCGACCCGTGAGTGTGAGGCGACGGCTATAGCCGCCGCTCACCTACGTAGTGCGCGCGATAAGAGAATCACTGCGGCGCTGGACGACTTGGAATGTAGGAGATTAACCACGCAGGTCAAAAAGACATACAAAGGGACACCAGTTATTGAATACCCCGTTGACCCAGCTACAACCATCTATTACACAGAGTCGCGGAATGTAGTAATCGTCATGTATATAGGAATACTTTAAAACGTTATCCCGGCTACCGTGCCAGGCGTACTGCCACTCGCCTTAACGTTCGACTAAGGTAGTAGTTAGTTTAGTTTGTCTCGTTGGTCAGGTATGTCCATGTCCCCCTGCGGGATACCGACCGCCTTGGAGGATTCATGTCTGCGCCGTCGTTGGTCCTGCCGGACTTCAAGTTGGTTGGGCCCGTTCCTGCCACAGTCATAGAGCGGTACAGGACGCGTGTCCCCGAAGAGATGGTAGGGATCTGGGAGGCAAACGGTTTCGGTATCGCCGCCCAAGGATTCATCAAGGTCATCGACCCTGATGTCTATGCAGACCACCTATCCGACAGCTTCGCGAACCCCTGTTGGATTCCCCTCTTCGCGACAGCAATGGCAGATGTGATCGTGTGGGACGGGCAACAGGTTCTGGATCTGCAATTCCGCTACGGAACCGTTCGGGGACTGGGCAGTACGTTGGATTGTTTCCCAGCCCTCCTCCATGCCGAAGGCTACCTTGCAGACTTCCTTAACTGGGAACCGTACCCAACCGCAGTCACGTCACTCCGAGAGCCCGCCTACGACGAGTGCCTGGCCTACGTGCCACTCCTCGCTCTGGGAGGGTCTGAACGTGCCGACAATCTACAGATCGTCAAGCTGATTGAGCATGTCAGCATCATCACACAGTTGATGGGGTAGCCCCAGGGGTCCCCGAGAGACTTATCCCTCGGGGACCCCTGGTTTTAGAACCTACTGATCACGACGTGCTGGCGCATCGGGATCGGTCGCCTGCGGGCGACGTCGACGCGAGCGTTGATCCATTCGACAGCCTCGTCGCATTGCTGGGAGGTGAGGCCGAGTGTGTTGCCTTCGTCATCAACGGCGGCCACGAGCGCATTCCCTGCGATCAGGTCCCCAACGCAGCAGCCGGCCACGACGTTGCGTTCTTCGCCGGTGAAGTCGTCGGCGATCCATAGGTCCAACCCCAGGGGTAGCTCGATGCAGGCGATCATGTCAGCCTGGATGAGTTCGTTGATCTTGATGGTGTTCGGGCAGTCGATCACTTCGGGTTCGAGTGAGCGCGTCGTGATCTGGATGAGTTTCAAGGCTTCGGTCATGGTGTCCTCTCTGAAACCCCCGGGTGGGGCTTTGGATGTGCATGACCGGGCAGGTTGAGGGTGGGCCGTCAAGGGGGAACTCGCCCGCAGGGCGACGCGCAGCGCCCTTGACGGGTCGGGCCCCCGACCTGCCAGGATCGGTGCACCCAATAACCCCACAAACCTTCGTGGCGGGCTTTTCTTCACGCCCGCCACTGCGGCGATCCCGCTGGCCTAGTGGCTGTTGACGTTGATGAGCAGGGTTGGCCAGCGGCCAGGCGGGTAGATGTAGGTTGCGCCGCTGAATCCTTC
>QXTE01001629.1:0-12497 GCA_003942145.1 Platysternon megacephalum
CTGGGCTAGATGGATCTTTGGTCTGACCCGGTACGGCTTTTCTTATGTTCTTATGTTCTGAAACCTCCACAGTTGCACTTCTCGCCCTGCCAGGCTGCAGGATGACGTCCATGTTTCGCTCCAGCTCATCCCATCCTCCCATGGGACAGGAAAGGGAAATGGCTGCAGTGGAGCCAGTTCAGGTAGGGATTATGGGGTGGGGGGGTGCTGGTGGATTCCTGCTGGATGGAGATGGACAGCAAATACACCGGAGGTGGGAGGTTTGGGCAGTCTGGTTTGGAGGTTGGAATATGCCAAAAAATTCACAGGGTGGAGAATGGGAGGAGGCCAGGGTGTAGCAAACCTGTTGGGACTTGTTTAATATGTGGCTTACATTCTAGGAAGAGACCCATGAGCTTAGAAGGTGGAAATGCTCTAATTTGTGGAACAGGAAACAACCCACCTAGGTGGGGCTAGGAAAATGGGCCAGAATCCTAGTGCTGGAGCCTGACCTGATTAACCAGCGGCTGCTATGAGATGTAGAGGGGGCACCCACCAGTGAGGCTTAGGGAGGGGTTCTTAACCTNCAGTGCTGGAGCCTGACCTGATTAACCAGTGGCTGCTATGAGATGTAGAGGGGGCACCCACCAGTGAGGCTTAGGGAGGGGTTCTTAACCTTTTTCTTTCTATGTTGTACTTAAAGTACTGCACAGGATCTTTTCAGGGGGAATAAGGCAAAGCGCCACTTTATTAGTAATACATTTATTAATCAACACTGTATCATATGCATATGATATATTACACTCATGCACTCACATACACACACAGAAACACACTCCGTCTTGTTGTTGTTACCAATTAGTTGCTCCCCTTAACTTCACTGGCCAGGTGAGTTAGATGGGGGTTGGGTGGAGCCGGGCTTCTGCCGATCCGGATCGATGCTCCCATGTTGACAAGACTAGACCTGGGGTCCTATGCAAGACACCTCAAATTGATATCAGCTTTCCTCTTATGCAAATCTGTACCAGATTCAAAATCTGTGTCTGTGTCCGTTGGTCCTTTGTGCTGCTTCCTTCTGGGTGTTGTCCAAATGCTGTTCAAAGAAGGTGTTTCCAAAAGAAGGTGCTTGCTTCTAACCACTGAGGCTGTCAGTATGTCTGCTCTTCTTTAATGAGCCCACTTGACAAGTTTTATTGTCCTTGGGTCTGGCTTCCATCCCCTCTCCAAGAGTTGCAGCTGTCTGGAGGTGCTGCCTTCCAAGCCTTTACTCATTCACACCTCATTCATTCAACAGGGCAATTGATTAAGAGTGGGGGGAAGATCTTGTTCTACTGCTAGCAAAAAGACATTTGTCTTCTCTCTTACTCCATCCTTAGGGGCTATAACGTTATATCAAGGTTCAACGCAAAGTTTCTACATGAGGCTTCGATACAAAGTTCCCATCTACCCAGGCTCATCAGTACCAGGTTTCTATATGAGACTTTGAGACAAAGTTTCATGAAAACAGAGGTCACACGTGGGTAGACCCACTACAAGGTTATATGAAGAGGCACAATGTAAAGTCATATGAAAATTATCAGAGATTTATCTACATCTAAGGCCCCTCAACATGCTATAAAAACTCAACGGCCCTGCATATACATGGTTTTCTGCATAGAAAAGCCAGGGTTGGCGTTAGGGGTGGCAACCAGGGCAATTGCCTGGCGCCCCATGTGACAGCCCCCCCCCCGCAAGGCTAATTGTTCAAGCTTTGGCTTCAGCCACTGGTGGCAGGTCTCAGCCTGCCACTCCTGACCCAGAGGCAGCAGCACAGAATCTTGTCCCCCCACCTCAGCTCAGCACAGACTGAACAGAGAGGCAGGAGGGTGGGGCCACCCCGACATCAGTAACCCCCCCCCCGCACAGCACACAGGAGGCTCCTGAGAGCAGCTTGGCCAGAGGCAGCTCCAAGTGGGGGGAGGAGAGACNGGTGGCAGGTCTCATGGCCCCTGGCTTCAGCCCCATGCAGTGAGGTTTGGGCTTTCTGCCCTTGGCCCAAGTGAGTCTAACACTGGCCCTACTTGGAGGACCCCCCGAAACCTGCTTGCAGCCCCCCAAAGCACTGGCAGGATGGCCTGATAGCGGCGGGTACTGGCCGAGCGCCCAGCTCTGAAGGCAATGCCACCGCCAGCAGCAGCGCAGAAGTAAGGGTGGCCTGGTGTGTGGTGTATTGTGTAGCCTTTTATTTTATTTAGAGTGCATTTTGTAATGTGGCATTACACCACCGTGGGTTCGGCTCTGGTGGCTACAGTTCCAAGCTTAGCAGAATGAAAGTCACCTCTGCTACTTGCTTCAAATGTATAGTCTCTAGGAGCACATACAGACCAAGGGGAGTGACCACACAGACATTCACAAGTACAAGGTCTAGTCTGTTTTACAAGTTTTATTAAAGTTACAATTAATGTTATGAATATCTGAGCATATAGAAATTCTATAAAGACCTATGCAAAAATTACAGCTATAGTTCTACTCACCTCCTTAACAATAGTATTATGGTCTGATGAGTCTCTCATGGATTGATCATCAGTAGAGGGATGTTTCCTGCTGGAATTTCCCATAGGGAGCTCAATTTTCCTGCTCTGGGCACCCCCTTTTTATAAAGTGATTCTGATTTTACCTCATTAGCATTGATGCACAACCTGTATCCTGTGGTTAAGGCACATTTGGAAACAGAGGTGCCTTTACAGAATTTTTTTATTTAAAATTAATCTTCTGGCTAATTTTTCACCCTGTTACCACTTGGTACCTCTTTCCCCATAACTTTAGGGCATCGGGTTATTCCTCGGTCATTTACTTATATCAGCATTTCTTAGCTCCAAGGCCTAAAGTAGCTAAGCTAAAATCTTGCAGGTCTCAGCCTACAGGCCTTGTGTTTCAACCCTATTTACTTAGATACCTAATGCATGATTATTCTCGCTACATATCATCAATCTAGTTTCTATTTAGCATACGATGATTCCATATGACATAATGTGTTAGTTATTTATAACACCACACAATAAATGAACGGTAAACTAAAATCATTGGCTACCCTTCCCACCCTTACTTCTACACTGCTGCTGTGGCTTGTGGTGCCCGACGCTCTGTCTGCAGCTCTTACACGAGGGCTGCATCTTGCTGGAGCCCCAGATATCCTGCAGCCCTGTGGCCACTCCTGGCTCACCAGGGGCCATTTCAGATTTTGGGGAGGGGGGAAACTTTAACTGTGATTCCAGGGGCTACTGAGGCACCTGAAAACTGTAGGGTTTTTTGCAGAAAATAACTTAGAAATTTGCTGACAGGAGCACTGTATCTAATTGTTATATAAAGAAAGGTAAATATATACTGACTCCAATTACAGCCACATATTACATTTAAAAGTAAATTTAGAACAATCAGGAGATAATACAGCAAGATATTCCCTATCCCAAGCCTTGAGGTATCAGTTCTGGAGCTTTAATGGAGGTATCAGAAACACAAGTTTGATACTTTGCACCCTATCTTTAGTAGAGATAAATTAAAAATAGAGAAAGCAAGGAGATTTTACTTAACAGACACACTCTGTGTTACTGCCATTATCTCCTCTATTTTAGTCAATTGTTTTTCACTCCACTGAAAACATATTTACTTAATTTTATATACGTGATTAAGGTTTTTTCTCTTTTATTAAGAACGGGAATTTATTTTTCTAGTTATTTTGGCATTTATGTTTACTGATCACAATCATGTATGTGACTCACTAACATTTGACTCCATCATTGCTATTAGTATCATACTTGGAACTGAATTTATTTTCATAGAAATTTTAAGTTACTTTACAGATATAACTATATCATGAAGTTTGGGGGAGACAGGGCCCTGCACCTCCCCCACTTCCTGTGATTCACCGTGACTCTCAGCCAGCCAGTAAAACAGAAGGTTTATTAGACAACAGGAACACAGTCCAAAACAGAGCTTGTAGGTACATACAACAGGACCCCCTTGGTCAGGTCCATCTTGGGGGGTAGGTAGCCAGACCCGGTTCTGGTCTCCCTCCATTTCCCAGCCAACTCCAAACTGAAAAACCCCCTCCAGCTGTCTCCTCCAGCCACACCACCCGGCTCCTCCTCCAGCCTTTGTCCAGTTTCCCCAGGCAGAAGGTGTCACCTGGCCCCATCCCCCTCCTGGGCTCAGGTTACATGCTCAGCTATTGTCCCTCAAGTGAAGTCACACCCTGATATCCCATCACCAATGCAGACGGTACCACTAAAACTCTCCCACAACATCCCCAGGTCAATCCTCCCCACTCCCTACTTCGTCACAAACTAAAAATACAATTTGAAGATAAGTCATCTGCACAGTGTCTAAAGTTTTGAGTTTAGCTAATTTTTTTAAAAGGAGCACTGCTAAGGTAAGTACCAGCAGAGTGGGGCAGCAGAAGCATGCTGGGCCCATAACTCACAGGTCGATGGATCAAAACCATCCTCTGCTGGTTTGGGTTGTTGGGTGAGGGATAGCTCAGTGGTTTGAGCATTGGCCTCCTAAACCCAGGGTTATGAGTTCATTCATTGAGGGGGCCACTTAGGGATCTGGGGCAAAATCAGTACTTAGTCCTGCTAGTGAAGGCAGGGGGCTGGACTCAATGAACTTTCAGGGTCCCTTCCAGTTCTATGAGATAGGTATATCTCCATATATCATTGTTTACATTCTATTATTTGATAGTACCATTTTAAATAATGAATGACAAAGCACAGTATGGTAATAACAGTAATAATGATAATTACTCCAACCAGGACCAGTTAGGCATTTTAGAACTCATTACTCAAAGAGTTGAATTTAAGCATAAGACAGAAATAAAATTCTGAAATGCACAGACCAGTTAAAAAGCTAAAATAAAAGCACTGTAATCCTGAACGAATTGGAAAGAATAAAATTACAGCGAATATATGTACTTTGTGCATTTTGACAGGAAGTAAAAACAGTGCCGGCTCCAGGGTTTTTGCTGCCCCAGGCAGCAAAAAAAAAAAAAAAAAAAAAGCCGCGATTGCGATCTGCGGCGGCAATTCGGCGGGAGGTCCTTCGCTCCGAGCGGGAGTGAGGGACCCTCCGCCGAATTGCCGCCGAATAGCTGGACGTGCCGCCCCTCTCCCGAGTGACCGCCCCAAGCACCTGCTTGTTCAGCTGGTGCCTGGAGCCGGCCCTGAGTAAAAAGAAGTAATAACAACAGCAATTGAAGTGTCTATTGTGGGGTGAGTGTGTGTGTCTGTTGGGGGAGTGTGAAAGAGTGTGTGTGTGTGTTGGGGGAGTATGAGACACAGCACACTGTCACTTCAAGCACAGCGTCTCTCACTAGTCTGAAGGCTCATTCACACAGCAGCAGCGGCCAGCAGCTCCCACTCCTGACCCAGAGGCAGCAGCACAGAATCTTGTCCCCCCACCTCAGCTCAGCACAGACTGAACAGAGAGGCAGGAGGGTGGGGCCACCCCGACATCAGTAACCCCCCCCCTGCACAGCACACAGGAGGCTCCTGAGAGCAGCTTGGCCAGAGGCAGCTCCAAGTGGGGGAGGGGGGCAGGGCTGCAGGAACAGTTGCAGGGGCAGACAGCTGAAGAGAAGTGGGGAGAGGAGAGACCGGACACCCCTGCTAGAGAAACCCCTCAGCAAGGCCCCCCTGGACCGTCATGTAGTCTGCCCACCACTAAGTCTGGCCCTGTCCAGCTCTTCACAATGAGAACAGTGTTGGGCTTTCTACCCGGGAGCTCTCCCTGCACCCTGCTAGGGCCTCCATCTCCAGTATCAGTCTGTGGCTAGTAGGTGTGTGATGGATCTGCTGGGAGAGACAAGGGGCTCTCTCTTCGTCCCCTCACCCTGGTGTTTCCTGGATGCTCTGAGCAGGGTGGGGGTGGGACTCCTGACTGTGAGCCCCCCAGAGCTTCCCTTTGATTGGCTCCTTTCCCCCATGAATGGTGGGGTTGTGATGGGGCAGCAGGTACTGAGTGTTGGTCTCTTGCTCTTTCAGGGGCCGGTGACCTTCGAGGAGGTGGCTGTGTATTTCACTAGGGAAGAGGGGGCTCTGCTGGACCCCACTCAGAGAGCCCTCTACAGGGATGTCATGCAGGAGAACTATGAGACTTTGGTCTTCCTCGGTAAGGAGTCCTGTCCCCTTGGTTATTAGAAGCTGTGGGGTCTCTAAAGAACCTGAGTAGTTTATAACTTTATACCTTTCTTTATTCGTCATACAAGTGTTGACAAGTTTCCTTGCCCCCCTTTTTTGCCTTATCTCCCACCCACTAGAATAATTTTTGGACATGTGCCTTTTTGGTGTCATCAGTCATTTTAAAATTGCATTTAATGTATCCTTATTGGATACATTAATAACTAGAACTTTCATGCCTTTTCCTCATTTTAAGAGGAAAATATGCCGCCTTTATAATTCTAAATTGAGTAAATAGGTGTATGACTGATGCATGGCTTGTGTGACAGTCAAATGAGCTCATCTTTTGATAGAAGAGAGTATAATGTTCCATTCAGGAGCCCAAGGGTAAAGGGAGAACGGAGCCATGGGAAGGGAGGAGAAGGGGGGGAGTAGATAATTCTGGGGTGCCCGGACATGGGGAAGGTGTGTGCAGGATTAGAGGTAAGATGGAGCAAGGGGGGATGAGGTTGTGAGAGACGAGGAGGGAACAGAAGATGCTCTCAAGGTGCCGGGAGGTGGTGATGGCTGAGAGTAATGGGAAGAAGGGGAGGGGAGTATGGAGGAAGGCACCGGAAGTGGGCTGGGTGGGTCAGTGGGGATCTAGATCTGTGGGGGATCCCAGACCTTTAACCCTGAATCCCTAACCAAGCCTTGTTGCTTTAGAGCCTATGCTCCAGTTTTATTTCTGTTCAGTTTCACTTCATTTTACATTTCCCCCCAAATATTATTATTTTAACTCTTGACCTCCCTCTCCTACTCATTACCCCCTTCCCCCATATAACCTCCCCATCTCTATGACCCTGGCCACTGATCCTGAGTCCTTGCTGCATTCCTCCCTCCCACACCAGGGCCACTACCCAGGCACAAATGGGCACTTTGTTGATGATGTCACAGGGTGGTAGTGTAGTCTGAACAATTTTTATACCTATAAGATTACGTATTGGGGTACAACTTGCCCTTGTACATGGCTACTCACAGTTAATTGAGAAGATGAAATTTGGTGAAACACACAGAAACTTGATTTAATACAGACAGTTATAAATGAAATCATAGGCAAGGATCAATACACATAACAATTAGACTAAGATAAGTATACTAAAGAGGGTCTTGCACTGTGCATACTTGCAACTTATGGACACCATTGGAAACAAAGATCAAAGGGCAAGGGAGCCCATCATAAGGGAGCCCTGCTTCACTTTACACTGTCTCGGGGAGCTGACAAAATGAAAAATTGGAAACTAGGAGAGGTATTTTATCCATTTCCTTATGTAATAGGATGGCAATATACCATATCTGCTCCTTTACTCTGATTACAAGAATGTCAATAGCTGCCCCAACCCATACGTGGCCTTTGGGAAGTCCATAATTAAGCATCAAGCATTAATACTCATGATTTACATCTCTTATTTATTAATAATTCCAATATATGAATGTGGTCCTACTGCTGAGATACTGCATAGCAACCTAATTGCTAAAGCCCGCCCCAAACTTCCTTCTTTCAGAACCCTGTGGCGTATTCCACCCGTTTGTGGTTCCTCGTTAGTCTCTCAAAATGAGGGTGCAAAATATCTGACCTGGGATTCTCTCTTTAGGCCTATTCAGTTAAATCCCAGACTTTAGCATAACTACTCCCACAAAGCCTCAGCCTAATATAACAGGCCCTTAACTGTAGCAAGCTGAATAACCCATTTATTTATGTTCACTTTCTTGCCCCTCCATGCATGTTCCAAGCTAATGAGCAACACTCTGAGAATGACATTTTACCTCTAGCGTGTATAAAATTGCCCACAAGACTTGAGACTAGGTCAGGGTGGGCAAACTACAGCCCGGGAGCCGCATCCGGCCCTTCAGACAAATGGACAGTCACAGTGAAAGGAAACCAAACTGTTTTCTACAGCAGCATGGCTCAAGGGCATTGGCCAGTATGGACTATATTGTCTTCTTCGCTTCTCTGTCCTAATCTAAGGACTTTCCAATGCTGCGTTTCAGTTGACTAATAAACCCTGCTATGTTTTAAAAGTCTGCCCAGTGTCACAGCAAAAACTTGCTCTGTGCATTGACTGAGGAACAGTCTCTGAACAGGAGTGTCGTTCAGCTGGACCTGCTGGCAGAGCTCACAGGTTGAAATAGGAGCGTTGAAGCCAGAGGCTCAGTCTCAGGTGTTGAAGCTACATGGCCTGTCCTTGTGGAAGAGTGGGACCCCTTGGGGGTATAGTGCACTCAAGGGGCACCTCCCAAGGACTGTTTAAAAGCCAGGGCATTGCACAGATCCTGTGGATCCATGACAGTGTGCCAGAGGTTAAGCCTTTTGGGGAAAAGATATAAAACAAGAAAAGGATCTAAATGCCTATTGACGATCGCCCTTCATCAGTCCTCGTGGGAATCCCTGATCCATTCCAAAGTGTATTAAAACCTTCCTTAAAGGTTTACCTCTTGGTTATCAGGTCATGTCAGATTTGTTAGACGGCTTTCCCTTCACCCTCCCATTTCCCTAGTTCTTGTCACGCAGACAGCAAGCAGCAAAAGACCAGAAGTCTGAAGCACAGATAATGCGATGTTTATTGGGGTTAGTTTCCAAGCAGGCATATTCCGAAGCCCTTCACACCAGTCGGGCTTATCTCTATACGCGATAGAGTCTGTTCCCCAGTGTTCTGTTGCCAGCTCTGACACCGCAGAGCGTTTACCCCGTGTCTCCCTTCCCTTCTCTGACGCCGCAGAGCGTTTACCCCGGGTCTCCCTTCCCGGCTCTGACGCCGCAGAGCGTTTACCCCGGGTCTCCCTTCCCGGCTCTGACGCCGCAGAGCGTTTACCCCGGGTCTCCCTTCCCGGCTCTGACGCCGCAGAGCGTTTACCCCGGGTCTCCCTTCCCGGCTCTGACGCCGCAGAGCGTTTACCCCGGGTCTCCCTTCCCGGCTCTGACGCCGCAGAGCGTTTACCCCGGGTCTCCCTTCCCGGCTCTGACGCCGCAGAGCGTTTACCCCGGGTCTCCCTTCCCGGCTCTGACGCCGCAGAGCGTTTACCCCGGGTCTCCCTTCCCGGCTCTGACGCCGCAGAGCGTTTACCCCGGGTCTCCCTTCCCGGCTCTGACGCCGCAGAGCGTTTACCCCGGGTCTCCCTTCCCGGCTCTGACGCCGCAGAGCGTTTACCCCGGGTCTCCCTTCCCGGCTCTGACGCCGCAGAGCGTTTACCCCGTGTCTCCCTTCCCGGCTCTGACGCCGCAGAGCGTTTACCCCGTGTCTCCCTTCCCGGCTCTGACGCCGCAGAGCGTTTACCCCGTGTCTCCCTTCCCGGCTCTGACGCCGCAGAGCGTTTACCCCGGGTCTCCCTTCCCGGCTCTGACGCCGCAGAGCGTTTACCCCGGGTCTCCCTTCCCGGCTCTGACGCCGCAGAGCGTTTACCCCGGGTCTCCCTTCCCGGCTCTGACGCCGCAGAGCGTTTACCCCGGGTCTCCCTTCCCGGCTCTGACGCCGCAGAGCGTTTACCCCGGGTCTCCCTTCCCGGCTCTGACGCCGCAGAGCGTTTACCCCGNGGGGGCCATAAAGATAAAACAATACAGAAATGAGGGTTTCACAACCAAAACCATTGATAAGTGATTTCTTGCCAGACAGGGTGCTATCAAACTAAGTTTTCTTTAACCATCTTAAGCTCTGTTTCTTTATCTGGTGCTGATGGGCACTATCTGGACATGATCATCTTCCGAACAGCCCAATAGCACCTTATTTCAGTGTGACTGGTTGGGGATGTGAGGATGTGACCAGTCGCTTCCCAGCTTATGGCTGCCCCTGCTGCTTAGCCAAAGGCCTTAGCCTAAGAACGAGGCCTCAGACTATCCTAGTGAGAGAAGGCCCAGACACAGGCGGACTGTGATTTTGATTCTTCGCTAGTTAGGGGTATAAAAACAAAGTGATAAAAATACCCCTAAGTTCTTAAAGTATGGGCTTTACAGGGAGGCCTGAATATCTCTATTCTAACAGTGGGTTCTACCCCTTCCCCCATTCTGTGTCTGTCTTGTCTATTTAGATTGTAAATTCTTCAGGGCATGGGCCATCTACTATTCTCTGTTTGTACTTTGCCTAGCACAATGGGGACCCACTGTTAGTTGGTCCTTAGGCACTAAGGTAATTAATATGATATATAATAATAACAACTCTCCTGCCACTTTGAGCCAAGGAAGCTGGCCTTGGGATGTTACTGCTTAAAAATGAGCTGGGGTTAAAACCATGGAATATTCCTTGTGACAAATATCCCACAAATTGCACTGACCTCCCTTGTTTTCTTTGCCTGGAGTAGGGTTTCCAGTTTCCAAACCTGATATGATCTCGCAGCTGGAACGAGGGGAAGAGCCGTGGGTCCCAGATCTCCAGGGCTCTGAGAAAAAAGTGCTCCCGAGAGCTGCCTGCACAGGTGAGGAATTGGTTAGACCAATTCAAAAATTGTCAGTGAATGCAGGAAACATTTGGGATGCCCTACAAAGACCTTATGAGATCTCCAAGTTCAGGATTGTTCCCTGCAGATGTGGAATCATTATGGCAGATGTCACTCATGGTTTCCCACCTATTCTGACTGACAACTAGCAGCAGGTCCCTCCCCAATCTCGCTTTCCCCTGAGTGTTCCGGTGAGATGTGGATCAAAAGTGATCCCTTTCTCTCTCCTCTGGGGAAGGGTTTGGGGAAAATCAGCTCCTGATGGGATTGATCTCTCCTGGACATATTTTGGTTTGTTCATCCCTTTTTCCATTCCTCTCTCTGATATTTCCTTTCTCTCAGGTGCAGGGAGTGACCTGTGTCTGGATTCTCTCTGTCTCCCATCAGGTGATGGGAAGGTGAGTGAGAATGAGGAGGAGAAACCCCAACAGGAAGATGCTGAGCAAGTAGAACCACATGGGATGTTATCAGGAAGATCCAAAGGGAATGATTCCGGGAGTTGTGCACTCCCAGAAAAAACAAAAGCCTGTGAGACTCTGCACAGGACAGAGGAGAACTTCAGTAGACACTCAGACCTTATTACACGTGAGAGAATCAACTTGGAAGAGACACACTACACATGCCATGAGTGTGGGAAACGCTTCAATCAAAGCTCAACCCTTCTCACACATCAGAGAAGCCACACAGGAGAGATGCTCTACACATGTGCTGAGTGCGGGAAAAGCTTCAATCAGAGCTCATACCTTATCAGACATAGGAGAATCCATACAGGTGAGAAACCTTATGGATGCTCTGAGTGTGGGAAATGGTTCATTGACAGTTCAGCCCTCATCTCACATCAGCGAATCCACACAGGAGAGACGCCCTACACATGCTCTGAGTGTGGGAAACGCTTCAATCAGAGCTCAACCCTTATCACGCATCAGAGAATCCACACAGGAGAGAGACCCTACAAATGTTCTGAGTGCGGGAAAAGCTTCAATCAGAGATCACACCTTATCACACATAGGAGAATCCATACAGGTGAGAAACCATATGGATGCTCTGAGTGTGGGAAATGGTTCATTGATAGTTCAGCCCTCAGGTCACATCAGCGAATCCACACAGGAGAGACGCCCTACACGTGCTCTGAGTGTGGGAAACGCTTCAATCAGAGCTCAACCCTTATCACGCATCAGAGAATCCACACAGGAGAGACGCCCTACACGTGCTCTGAGTGTGGGAAAAACTTCAATCAGAACTCAAACCTTATCAAACATAGGAGAATCCACACAGGAGAGACGCCCTACAAATGTTCTGAGTGCAGGAAAAGCTTCAATCAGAGCTCAACCCTTATCAGACATAGGAGAATCCATACAGGTGAGAAACCTTATGGATGCTCTGAGTGTGGGAAATGCTTCAGCGATATTTCAGCCCTCATCTCACATCAGCGAATCCACACAGGAGAGAGACCCTACACATGCTATAAGCAGGGCTGCCGAAAGCAGGTTCGGGCCCCGGTGAAAATATTTTTTCAGCCCCCCCCATCATGAGACTGCACTGTCATACTGTCAAAGTGCAAAAGCGAATGTTCGTATAGAGTCGGAAAAACTCAGAAAACAATCGACAAATAATGATACTACCGAGAAAGACAAAAACATATGCAACATAGTCAGGCCCCCTTCCGGACCGCCGGGCCCCGGTAATTTGTATCGGCTTCCCCCCGTCTCGTCGGCCATGGCTCTGAGTGTGGGAAAAGCTTCAATCAGAGTGCAAGCCTTATTAGACATCAGAAAATCCACATGAGAGAGATGCCCTACTGATCATCAGCGTGTAGGAAAACCTTCAATCAGAGCGCAAGCCTTATTAGACATCAGAAAATCCACATGAGAGAGAACTGTAATAAATGCCTTGACTAGG
>QXTE01001632.1:0-11354 GCA_003942145.1 Platysternon megacephalum
AAAAGACTAGGCCATATGATCACCTGGTCCGCACGAGTTAAACCCTCCATCTCCCTGCCCACCTCCACTCGCCACAGCACAAACTGATCCCAATCCTCCCGGGGTACCTTTCCCAAACGGCCCAGTACTGCCTCCCGGTCCTTCAAAAACAAGGGGCGGATTTCTGCCTGTTCTACTACTTGTGAGGCACGGTCCCCCCACCCTGCAACCGGGACCACTATTCCTGCCTCCTGCAGTTCCTCCCGAGTAGCCTCTCTCGCAGGGGCTGTAACTGTGGATCGCCGGCTTACAACCTCCACTGGCAGTGGTGGGTACAGTGTATTTTCGGGGTAGGGCGGTAGAGGTGTCTCTTTCAGCTCCATTAGTGGGGCGGATGGTTTGGGGTCCCCAAGTCCATTGCTCCCATGTTTACATCCTCCTCTAAGTCTCCTCCTCTCCCCAGCAGTTCATCCCTCTCTCTCCGGATTGCCTCACAAGACTCCTCTGTCCGTGCAGCATCCCGGGCTTTCAAATCCGCTACCTCTACCGCTAACACGGATTTTTCTGTTCAAATCCGTTGCTGATTCACAATCCCCTCCAAATCCTTAGTGTGTTGGAGGAGATCGGCTTCCCTTTACCCAGTCTGCCATTCCCTTTTCCCTACGCTCCTTTCCCTTGGGGTCTCCCAAAACCTCCCCCATCTCCTTCTCAGTCTCATCCCAGGTGGATCCCTGCACCTGGTATGGGCCCATTTGTTCAAAAAATCCATTACCCCAGCTTGCCAGAACCCGCAACTACCATCACGAGAGTTCGCCAGACCCCCTCCAAGCAGCTGCGCGGACTGTTGGGGAGGGGGACTTACAGGCCGCCACTCACCTATCCGATGCGATGTATCCGAGTCACGGCACCAAGATGTTAGGGGGCTTATTCTTTCACCCGCTCACTTCCCTGGTCCTTCTCGCATGAACAGAGAGCAACAATCCCCGAAGTCTGACTTGAGTAGTTTACAAAGGTTCAGGAAGGGTAGGAGCAGAATCATGCTGTTCTATCACAGACCAGGCCTGTGGCTGTAGTGATAGTTGACGGTATGTATCTTCGTGAGTGACTTCTATTCATAGACCCAGCACCTATTTCTCCAAGGTATTAATATAGTTCCTGTCATTATGTGAGTACAACACCCCCATGTGGCAGGGCAGTGCTACAATCCTGTTTTTCCAGGGAATTGAGGCGCAGAGAGGAAGTGACTTGCCCAAGGTCTCACAGGAAGTCTGTGGCAAAACTGGGAATTAAACCCTGATCTTAGGAGGGAGGAATAGCTCAGTGGTTTGAGCATTGGCCTGCTAAACCCAGGGTTGTGAGCTCAATCCTTGAGGGGGCCACTGAGGGGTCTGGGGCAAAATCAGTACTATCAGCCTATTGGCAATGTTCAGAGTTCAGTTTTCTATGGAAATATGTTGTGTTATTACTGCTTGAGTTTAGTCAGCGATGATTTACATTTTATGGTTCCAATCAGAACCAGATGAAAACTGGGGAATGTGGCAGACTTTAAATAAGTCACAACAATTTAGGCTCCTGAGAGGTGTCATACTTTGGTCCGATTCTGGCCATTGGTCTTGCAGGGGTGGGGAGTGGATTGTGTTTAGTGGCCTGTGATATGAAGGAAATCGGATTAGGTGATTGACGGTCCCTTCTGGCCTTAAACTCTACATCATAGCAACACCAAACAGCAGTTTGGGACAGAAGGTGAACTCTACCTGTGAAAAGTTCTTCTACCAGTTGGGCATGCAGAGGGATTTTAGATTACCTCTCTCACAATGTTTGTAATCAACCAAAGTGCTTTGAGATTTAAATTATATCTATCTATATACATACTACCTAATTGGACTTTAACAGGGCACTGAATAAAACAGCTCTTCTCTTGTGAAATGGGCCACTGGATCTTTAATGTACACAGTTAGCAAACCAAGAGCCTGCATCTCTCATTCAAACTTTAGCACCTCTAATAACGTAGTGCCAGCTGGCATCTTACTGGGGTGTGACGGTGCTGCCCGTGGGAGCCAGCTGAGGTCACTCCGTTAGGGTGAACTGCAAACAGAACGGGGCAGACAAACCCCAAAAGCTGGTGGATATTCAATAGATTTACCAAACCAGCACAAAACAACTTCTATAGGACCTCACTGGTTACTCAAAAGTCCAAACAATGCAGTTCCCTTAAAGTACCCAGCCTCAGGCCTCCATCCAGACATGTCAGATATGATGAGGATTACTGAAAATCTTATATCATATAAAAGAGGTTCTCCTGATCCCAAAGGACTAAGCCCCAGACCCAGGTCAAATTATAACTTAGAGCCAATTCTTATTAACTAAGCTAAAATTTATTTAAAAATAAGAGTGTGTTGGTTAAAAGAACATACATACAGACTTGAATTCAATTCTTGAGGTTCAGATACATAGCAGAGATGTGTTTGTAGTTGCCAAAAGTCCTTTTAGCCATAGTCCATAGGTTATAGTCCAATGTCCATATTCAGGGTGACTCCAGTCAGTGACTGGGGATCTCAATCCTTGTGGCTTAGGGTTTTCCCCCCTCTCGAAACCCAAAGCAGATTTGAGATGGAGGATCATGTCCCAAGGTTCTTATACATTTCCAGCAGCCTTTTGGCCTGAGAAAACAATAGGCTTAACTCTCCTTCTCACAAACATCCTGGCAGTTAGCACAGGGTAATTTATCCATTAAAACAGTTCAGATACAGGTTTCCACAACCTTCAAAGAGACATAAGAAGATACTTGAGTGAAATAGTATTGTCTAAGTGTTAATATTCCCTTTTTGATCTTTGAATCAAAGCTATAGCAATAGACAAGACTCGTTTGCTCAGGTCTTGTGGTATAAGCAAAGATCTACCCTTTTACCTCTAACAATGCAGACTTGCGTTTCAAAGCTCTATTCATTTAGATATCTTCCTAACCAGTCTCTAAAGTTCTGCCATGGGTCAGGTCAGTCTGAGTTAATTAACTCTTTCTGGCCCTGTCACCTTTCAATGAGATATTATATCACACTCATGTCACATGTGGTGTTGGCTTTGTCCCCCTGCTCCTACTAAAAGTAGGCATCAGATCACATTGCCTTCCTAAACTGGACACAAAGGATGTCTACATTGCAATAAAACATGCAGGACATGGCTACGCTGGGCCCAGGCTGCGTGGCTCTACCATTGCCATGTAGACATTCAGGCTCAGACATTGCAGGGGAAGGGTCTCAGAGCCCAAGCTCCAGCCTGAGCATCTGCACTGCAATTTTACAGCCCCCCCAGTCTGAGCTCCACAAGCTTGTCTCAGCTGACGAGGGCTCTGAGCCTCCGTGCAGTGTTTTTGTTTTAAAATCATGGCGTAGGCATAGAGTTACAGGCTACGTACTTTTTAGGGTGACCAGATGAGGGGAATAAAATATTGGGACGGGGGGGGGGGGGGGGGGNCTGAGCCCATCCGCTGGCTCCTGCCAGCCAGGGTCCCAGCTGCCGGCCCCGCTCAGCCCGCTGCTGGTCTAGGGTCCTGGCCCTGCCTACATAGAGTGGGGACCTACCTTCTCCCTGGTTCTAGCCCATTCTCTTTGTCTCTCTCTGCACTGAGCTGAGGGTGCACTGAGAACAGGGCTGGGGTGCAGGGTCTGGCCAGGAGCTAGAATGAAGGAGGGGGTTCAGGCAGGACATTTGGGTGTGGAGCACTTACCTGGGCAGCTCCCATTTGGTGTGAGGGGTGCAGGTGGGAATGTGGGAGGGTGCAGGAGCTCCATTTGGTGCTCAGGGTGGGGGTGGTGCAAGAGTGGTGAAGGAGTCAGGGCATGGAGTGGGGGGGTGGGCTTGGCTCATGGGGGTGCTCCCCATCCCTGAGCAGCTCACAGCAGGAGATGTCCTGATTGGGATCAGGAGAACCTCTTTTATTGGTTAGATGGAAAGCTTAACCTAAATCTATACTGAAGCCTGTGGAACCCCATAAAATTGGGTTAACTATTGGAACTCATTTACAAAATGTTTCTTAAACATTACATGAATATATTGTCTCCTACTATAGAATTAAAAGTTATCCCTATTCAATGATGAGGTTTGAGCTATAATGTATCTTAATTAAAACCATCTTTAGATTGGCTTCTCAAAAAGCATTTTATAAAGAGAACGTATTTTAATTATTTTTTTAAATAGATTTTTATCCACCCTGTGTCCTCTCGTCAGACTAAGAACAATTCCCGCCCCCCCCTCCTTCCAGCAACCTTTTATGTACTTGAAAAAGTTATGTCCCCTCTTAGTCATCTTTTCCAGATGAAACAAACCCAATTTTCCCTCATAGGTCATGTTTTCTAGACCTAATCATTACTCTTTTCTGGACTCTCCAATTTGTCTATTTACTTCAGACCATTTTTAATCCTATCCTCCAAATTACTTGCAACCCCCCTGCCTGCAGCTTAGTATCATCCACAAACTTTTTAAGTGTACTCTCTGCCATTACTTAAATCATTGAAGATATTTAACAGAACCAGTCCCTACAGGACTCCACTTGTTATGCCCTTCCAGCATGACTGAAGCACTGATAACTACTGGGGAATGATTTTCCAAGCCATTATGCACCCACCTTATAGTAGCTGCAGCTAGGTTGCATTTCCCTAGTTTGAGAAACAAATATTCTTTATAACAGGGGTCGGCAACTTTTCAGAAGTTCTGTGCTGAGTCTTCATTTATTCACTCTAGTTTAAGGTTTCGCTTGCCAGTAATACATTAATGTTTTTAGAAGGTCTCTTTCTACAAGTCTATAATATAGAACTAAACTATTGTTGTAAGTAAAGTAAATAAGGTTTTTAAAATGTTTCAGAAGCTTCATTTAAAATTAAAACGCAGAGCCCCCCAGATCGGTGGCCAGGACCCGGGCAGCGTGAGTGCCACTGAAAATCAGCTTGGCGGCACACGTGCCATAGGTTGCCTACCCCTGGTTTATAATATAAAAGTTACCCAAAGGGTTGAGGTATTAAAAAGACAAGTGGATAAAGATCCTTAATCTGTAATGCACAAAGGTATATAAGACCTAAGTGAACATGGACCCAAACTGGAGAAGACACTGGACCTGAAACTAAAGGACAGGACTAGAGGACCAGATGAGGTCATGACTATCTTGGAAGGACTTCCTGGTGCCTCAGAGCATGGTAACTCGGGCCCATTTACTAGTTCCATCTTGTCTGTTATTTGCCTGGAAGAAGTGTCCAGATGCTACCAGTGACAATAGTTCTGTCTGAAATGGTATAAAAGGTGAAAATTGATTCACCCTAAATAGAGTTCCCAGGTTTTACAGCCAAATCACTCATGAAGACAGCTTTTACAAATACAGTTACTCAGTAATCAGCTAAGATTTTTACATCAAGGCAAAATGCCAGACCCGCAGCTGAGACAGGTTTATGCTTGTTGCAGCTAAGAGCAGGGGGTATGAACAGACAAGTTGTGTTTAGCCCACTGTTTTTGCCTTACCCTATGGAATAGCATTTGAGTTTTTAGCTCCTCCTTCCATACCTGTGCCAGCTGGTAGTATGGATGGGTGTAAGGGACAAACATGAGATCTGGTACTAGTAGTCTTCCACCCCCATTCCCACTACACACTGAACCCTTTTCTTCCTGACCCTTACCCACTCTATAGTTCCCTGTGCCCCTATTTTCACCAGTAGTAGCATGTTGCACTGACCATATCAGAACGGCTTTCTGCCCTACTCTTNTTTATTGAAATCACAACAGTTAGCATATGCTTTTCAGTCACACCCCACCCCCATCATGCACACAAGTCCTGCAGATGGTCTTTATAGTTACTAGTGTGTAGCTCAAGTCACTCTAATGGCCAGTTAGATTGAGGACAAGTGAGGAGCTGGGCTCTGTCGGTCACAATCCAATGCTCCGAGGCTTCGCAGGACTGAACCCAGAGTTCCATGGCAAAACACCCCAGCTTTAGAGTTGTAAATCCCCATTTGAGTCCATGCATTTTGCAATGTCTCCCTGTAATCATTAGTCCTCAAGTGGTGTTAATCATGGCGTTTTCTGCTGTTATTTGATGATTGTCGGGCTTCACATTGTTATCGGATATTTGTTCTCGCCTTTGGGGGTGCCTGCCTCACCTCTGAGGTCCTCAATGCTGTCAATGTGTTTAGCATCGGATACAATGGCTGTTTTTTATTGTCTTCTGGCATTTCCAAGTCTCTTCACACCTCCTTCCTTGACCATCTGGCTAGAACAATGGCCTTCACACCTGATCTTTTCCTGATGCATGCATTCCTCATTCACATAAACAGTCTCACAGAAACCTTCAAAGGTATACAGACAGCAGTATTTTATATTAAACAGAATACATTGTAACTTTAGTCTTGCTAAATCTTATAACTAAAAGAATTCACGTTGGGGCTTCAGGCCCTGGACGTGTCTCTAATCTATTGGTCATAGACACAATACAAAATCCTGTCTCTTACTAACTCAACTTTATAACAGGTCCTACAGTTGCATATGGGAAACAGGATCCCAGTCTCAGATAGTCACTTTTGTTATTCAAAAAGGGTGGCTGGTAGAAGGAAAATCCAAGTTTACATCAGTTCTTACAGTACTGTTATAAAATCCTGCTCCTACACCCTATTAACTATAAAGAAGAGGTCTGAGCCTCAAATGATAAGCAATAGTCAGTTAATTGTGTACACTATTAAGGCCTTAACTTCCCTAACATGGTTGAAACCACAAGATTGCTGCCAGCACAATTTTGAGTGGGAGCCCTTGGTGGCCACTCAAAATTGTGGCAAAGCAATAGTGGACTTTATTACCACAAATATGGTGCAATATTACTTCCCCCAATTTTTCATTGCTTCTCTACAATTCAGAGAAATTTTTTTTGACAGTTAGCCCACAAGTACAGCCTTATGTACTATACAAGTGCATCGAGTGAGATCTTTTATAAAAGCCTGAGATAGACATTTGTAAATATCAGTGTATTAGCACTATGAGGAATTATGGATAATCATAGATATGCTTTATACTATTCACCTGCAGCCATCTTTCTGTTGCCAGTCTTAGATTTATGTAAGCCCCGCCTGTTCCCACACACGTGGGGGCTTGCTTCCAATGAGTGGATTTCTCTTAGCCTAAATCTCTCCCCTATTTGCTGCTTAATTGGGCCTGCCTGGCCTAAGTCAATCCTTGGAGGTCCTGTGTGGGGAGCAAACCCCATCACAGGGGCAAAAAGACATTGGAGTTATCCATATTTAGGGGACTCAAGGAGCCTGGTCTAAAAAAGGTCAGAACATAGGGTCCTTCAGCCAAGGAGGTTGAGGACTCTGGGGAGTGAAGGCAGTTGAGAAACCTGCTTTGGGGAAGATTTTAAGTTGCTGAAGTTTGTCCTAGAAGCACATTTTTACTTTTGTTTGTCACCCTTTCTAGCTTTACTCCTCATACTTGGAGTCACTTAAACCTTTGACCCAGTCTTTAGTGCACTTATTTCATTTACTATAAAGCAATTCAGTGCTGCGATTACATTGAGTTATTGTTAACCACAATTAATATGCTATTGCTACCATCTCTTTAAAGGAGCAGCAAGCTTAATTTCGGTGAGTGTGCCAAGAGAAGGCGGGCCACTGCAGGGAAAAATAAAAACATTTCGGGGGAACTGAGGAGTAGGGGTTTGTTTGTTAGTGGCAAGGCAGAGTCCTGAAGAGTTTCCTAACAGGACAGACAAGCAGGTACATCAGGGAGCTGTCAACTTAGCAGTGGCAAAAGTCACTTGCTGAGAGAGAGAGAGAGAGAGAGAGGTAACCTACTAATTCACAAGGCTGGGAACCTTGGCTGATTGTCACATTGGCAGCTGGTTTGGAGGAAATTCAGGAGTGTGTGTAAGTAATAAATCGCAGTGGAAGCTAGGGGGTGACCTGCAGAGGCACTGACTCCATGGGTGCTCCGGGGCTGGAGCCCCCATAGGGAAAGTTAGTGGGTGCTCTGCACCCACTGGCAGCCAAGCTCCCCTCCCCAGCTCAGCTCCACCCCTGAGTGCGCCACATCCCCACATCTCCTCCCAGCGCTTGCCACTGCGAAACAGCTGTTTCACAGAGTAACAAGTTCTGGCGTCAGGGGGGGAGCAGGAACCCAGCATGCTCAGGGGAAGAGGCAGGGCCGGGACTTTGGGGAAGGGGTGGAGTCAGGGGTAGAGTTGAGCATCCACTGGCACCAGCAGAAGTCAGCACCTCTGACCTGCATGCTTGTTTGCTGGCCATTAGTGTGCAGGTTGCGAGCAGAGCTTTTAAGGTGCCCAGCGCTGCAGGGCAAGGGTTACACAACCCCTTAGTGGCCTGGGTTGAACCCCCAGATCATACCTCCACCGCCCCACCAATATCGCCTCTTGCTCTGGTGAGGCATTCCAGATTTTAATACCTAGGGCATTTGAAGTACCATGTCCTGTCTCCCTGGATGTGTGTCAAGCATTGCTACAGCTTTGTGATTTTTAACTACAGGGCTGAAGCCACAGCATTGTCATACCCCAACCCCTTACCAGACTCCTTCAACTTTTCCTCCTCCATCCAGGCCCCACACTGGCCCATCCCAAAATGGTCCCCAAGCAAGGTAGTTTATAAACTAATGGTTTTTATTGATATCTGACAAACCAGTATTATACTAGTGGTGCCCCTGTACCCATGCGTTTCTTGGCCAGCAGAAAGGCTGCACTCTTTTGAGATGGAGCATTAAGACCTTACACTGGGTTTACAAGGCAATCATTCTGCTTGGCACATCAAAGTGACCCACGATGAAATAAGCATGGGAAAGGTGACCCAAACCCTTCTTAAAAGGTGGTCATTAGACAAAGGGCCTGACAAAAAGGACCAGGGCCAAGAATGGGGGAATAAAAGACCTACATTCCCTCAGTAGCCAGGGGTCATTTCACCCAGCAGTTATCTAGCTTCTTGGGCTTGGGTCTCAGGTAAGGGGGATTGTGGGTTGGCTGCATCCCTCCCCTTCCAGCTCAGCGGGAAGGGACTCCACCTCACTACACCCCTGGGACACCACCCCTTAGCAGGAATTAGAAGTCAGGTCCTTAGGTGGGACAGTGCAGCCCAACAGGCTCAAGGAGCCCAGGCCCTTAAGTAGTCAAGTATTTAGCATCCTGACTCCATCAGACAAACTCAGGCTTTTCAACCTAAGGACTGACACCCCAGGGTGGGGTTGGCAGCAGGGCATAGGGGGACCCAGGCCCACCCTACTGCACCAGGTCCCAGCCCAGGACTCCAACCTGGATGGTGTTCCATGACTGGGTCAACAGGGAGCCAACAAAACACACTGACCAGTATCCAGGCAGCCACAAACCTGAACTATACTCAGGTGTACCTGGGCTACTTCCTACTCGCCCCCCATAACATACCTGCAGCTCAGCATCAGCCTCCATCTTCTCAAGGTACACAGCAAGCAGCAATCCCAGCAGGTCTTCTCCTGGGTTAGTCTCATCCTCAGACAGTGCAGCAGCAGGCTCTAGAGACATCCACTCCCTTCCCTGGCTTAGGCTGAACTACAGTAGTGGCTCCGCCTTTTATACTTCCTGCCCCGCCCCTTAGCTTCCTGCAGGAGGGGTGAGCCCAGCCTGGCTCCGCCCATCAGGGATCAGAGAGTGGCCCCTCCCCCTCCAGCTAGGGTGACCAAACAGCAAATGTGAAAAATGGGGACAGAGGGTGGGGGGTAATAGGAACCTATATAAGAAAAAGACCCCAAAATCGGGACTGTCCCTATAAAATGGGGATATCTGATCACCCTACCTCCAGCTCAATGGGAGGCCACTCCATCTCAGTATGGGGGGCGGGGAACTGAACCCTTGTTGCAGGGAGAGGTCAATCACAGAGGGCATTTAAAAGATTAGGTTCCAAAGGTGTGAAACAGAAAGAGACCTGAGCCCATATTTAAGCGTGGTCCTCGAGCTACAGATATGTAACGGATACCCAAATCATTTGTTTGGAGGCGAAGGACCTTGATCGCTATTTACAGGGAGGTCCTTCGACATGGCACTTCTAGGGGGCTTAAACCCACTGAAACGAGTGTTTAAGACTCGAGCCCTCGTTACAGGGGAGCGGGGGCATGCATGCAGTGTGCCTCCATCCTTTCTCCGGGGCTTTTTCTTCCCTTCTCTTTTCCTGCCATTTCTTTGGTGTGTCTGCGGTCTTGTCCGTTTTGTCTTTCGAGTTGCTAGAAAGAGAGCAAGAGAGAAAGAAGATTAGCTGTGGGCTGAGTGGATATCATGATTACAAGGTCAATTTAGATTATCTGAAAAGCCTCTCCTGCCTCCTTGAACCCAAACTCCTAGTCTTCCGTTCCCGTCTGTGTATCCTCGGGGAGCAAACTGGCTGGGGGTGGGGGAGCTGCTGGGCTGGAGATCTGCTCCTGTCATCTGCTTTGGGAGTAGAGACCCCCCCAAGTCCCTGCAATAGCTGCCCAGCTGGGTTAACCTATAAACTGCGGGGGCCTGAGACCACCGCACTCCTCTACTGTTCCCCACCCACTCCTCTGTGCCCGGGGTTCTCTGTGCCCCACTTCTTCCACCCCTCATGCTGGGACCCCCACCCACCCTGGGGAGCCCCTCCTCCGGCTTGGAGTCAGTTTCCCCCCACACACACACATCAGCGTGCGTTGATCCACTTCTCTGCCTTCCCCCACCCAGGACTGGGAGCCAGTTCTCTCCACAGCCCAGGCTGAGACCCCCACTCCTCCCAGCCCTATGCTTATTCCCCCAGTCCTCCGGCCCTCCCCTGGGACTGCACCCCTGTCCCCGTGCTGGCCCCCAGCTACCTGTCATAGCTGCAGTGGGTCAGGACTCTGATTGCGGTGTCAGCACCGTCACCGATCAGCTAGAGAAAACCAGGGTCTCGGCACATTCCGGATGGGATGCCGACCCCCACCCCGATTCAGGTCTCTCAGCGCCATCATGTTCCGGGGAGACACAGAGAGAGACGGGAGCCTGGACGCATGGGTCCCATTCCCTACCACCCCCACTCCCAAGGTCTGGGAGCTGCAGAGCCCCTAAAGGCGTCATCCCAGATGTCTGGGTCCCATTCCTTCCCCCCCCCCGCCCCTCCAGGAGCTTCAGAGCCCCTGCGTAGCTGTCCTGGATTCTGGATCACATTCCCTCCCCATGGGGCTGGCAGCACTGTTGTCCCTCTCCCAGGAGAGCTGCCTGGGACACCTGGGTGGCTGGGTCTGTTTCCCTTGCTGCACCCCCCACCCCCACCCCAGGCCTAGCAGCACTGTGGTTCTGCCATTGGAGCGTCCTCCCTGATACCTGGGTCCCATTCCATCCCTGTGGGGCCTGGGACTGGGGAAACATGCGGGGGGGGGGGGGGGGG
>QXTE01001658.1:0-12167 GCA_003942145.1 Platysternon megacephalum
CAGTCCTCTGCCAATGACAGTTTTATGATTCAATATTCTATAAACGATCACCAGTATGAAAAAAAAGATCTATATTTCATTGGAGAAATGGGATTCTCAGCTTTAGCACTTGTCTCTAGTACTGGCAGGTCATTGTATCACAATATTATGATTTATAGAGAAACTATTTTGGAAAACATTTAAAAAATATATGAGCACTAGAGATGAGGGAAAATCTGAATTTCTATCCTGTGGGAAATTCTAATATTTCAACCTCTGTTTTGCTCTGAAGTGGGAGAAAATGTGAAAATATATCAAATTTTTTCATGGGAAAAAAAGTTTTTTAGAAAAATTTCAATTTAGAAATGGCAAATCATTCCATTTTTGCATTTTTTTTTCTCCAAACAAAATATTTTTATATTCCCAAATAATTGAAATATTTATTTTTTTCTTTTGTTTAACTGAACTGAAACTTTTTGTTTCTATCTAGTTCAACATCAAAACTGCATTTCCCTGTTTTGGAACATTCCCTCTCTTATGGGCCAGGCTCCCTGGTTGGACTACATCTCCCATGATGCAGTGTGGTCTCCCCTCTGACTGAGTGGCATAACGCATTATCAGAGTCATATGGCTATGGGTGCAAAGCAGAAATATTTCAATTCAGGTCAAACCAACCCACAATAAAATATTTGTTACTTTTTTCCCAATGGAAAATTTCAAATGTGCAGAAATTGCATTTTCTGTTGAAAAATCATTTTGTCAGAACTAGTACCAGATTCTTTGTCACAGCAAGGTCTGCACATAATTAAGGTGATCCAGTTTTACCATCCCACACAACAACATTGGTCACAATTTAAAAATCACCACTGTACAGTGGGGTCTGAGTTGCTAATTTTCCCCCTCCTGTACTCAGATCAGGCAATATCTGCAGTGCTTCAGTTATGCTGTGTTGTAGACATTGACTTTTCTATGGTGACCACTACATTTATCCAAATTATCCAAAAATACAAGCATTCAAAGATCATAAGAAACTTATTGAAATTATCAATTTGCTTTGTGTCAGATTGCTTTGGCCATCCATAAACATTTATTCTGGAAACCAGCATTCAAGTGTTAAAATGTTTTGACTATTAAAGGTAATTTTATCATAAGGTCCTATCCAACAAACAGCTAGTTGGGATGAAGGGATCTCATTTGCCATAAATTCTCTCCAGAGGCACCTTCATGGAGCCCCTAGCATGCAGCTTTATTAACTATTATTATTTATTATTTGAGTGAGTGGGGTATAGGGTTTGCCACCCCTAATCCAAAGGTCTGACCTTCTCCCGGCCAGTCTCTGCTCTTGGCATTTCATGACAATTTTTTCCTTTAACATAAATCTTTTATTTTATCAGGGACTGTCTAACAAAAGCCCCCCTATATGGACTTACCTATGGAATAGCCCATTGTGCAAGCTACTTTCTTGATGCAGCAATCTTCAGATTTGGGGCATGGCTCATTGCTAATTGTTATACAAACTTTGAAAATGTATTTATGTGAGTACACATCAGTCCAAAGGCAGTGATTTCAACACATGGTAATTGTGTATAAGTCTAGTTACTGAGGCAATAGTGCAAGAGGTCCAACACTTTAGAATCTGGTCAGGAGTTCAATTCAGGCAGAAGGGTTATTTCTGGGAGAGGAAGCTTGAAACAGGTGTGTTGGCATGTATAGAGCCTGGCTCAATTTACTATGGAGAAACTTTTAATGCTGACACTTCATTGCAGACAACAGGCTTTGTGAAATGCTTCTGCGTGGAGAAATTACATACCATTAGTCACCCATAAAAATAAAAACCTCTGTTTCTAATCCTGTGTGTGTAATTTTTCTAAGCCATAAAGTTCTAAAAATGTCACAATTCTCAGATTTATAGATAGTGTTAAGTCTGTTTGTTTTAAATAAGGAAAACAATATTTGTAATTTATGAACAATAATAAAAAAGTCTCTCTTTAGATGAACTGAAAGATGTTTTGTGTTTGGTTTTCAGAGCCTCTCTTTCAATTCTATTTGGTGTTATAAATGTTGGGCGGTCCACTTCTTTGGCACCAGATTTTGGCAAAGCTAAAGTTTCTGCCCAACGAATCTTTCAGCTTTTGGATCGGAAACCCTTAATTGACAGCTATAGTGAAGAGGGTACAAAACTGGTAAGGCCATTCAGAAAGTCTTTGAAACTAACAAACCTGGTGGTACTGTATTGTCCTTAATTGTATTAATCTTGTTAAATTGCCTTTTGCAATGTCACAGAAGACAGGACCAGACAGGTAGGGTAAAATTTAACAGCAATAACGTAATAATTTTATATTCGCCCAGTGCCATTTAATATCTTTTTGCTTGAGAAATTAACAGAATACTCTTAAGTGTGGTTCTGTTCTGAAAAATGACTGGAAGAATGACATTTCATTCACCGGTTCTGTCCGTTGGGTGTATTCTGAGGCCTTGTCTACACTACCGGGGTAAGTCGACCTAAGTTACGCTACTCCAGCTTCGTGAATAATGTAACTGGGTTCGATGTAGCTTAGGTCGACTTACCGCGGTGTCTTCCCTGTGCTGTGTTGACGGGAGATGCTCTCCCATCGACTTCCCTTACTCTTCTCGTTCCGGTGGAGTACCAGAGTCGACCAGAGAGCGCTCTGCTATCGACACCCGCTGAATCAATTGCAGCAGTGTCGATCTCCCTGGTAGTGAAGACAAGCCCAGAGTTATAACTGCTTTCTTTAGCAATACAAGTATGTTTTCACTGCTTTTTACTCCTGTAAACTATGTAGCTGTGGGGGAGAGTGAGTTAGATTCTATTCCTTCTTGTGCATCATCAGCAGACTTGTTTGCTAAGTTCCAGTCAGTTACATCTGTGTAACAGAGAGTCAAGGTGGGTGAGTTAATATCTTTCATTGGACCAAATTCTGTTGGTGAGAGAGACAAGCTGTTGAGCTTACACAGAGCTCTTGTTCAGTTCTGTATAAGTTCGAAAGCTTTTCTCTCTCACCAACAGAAGTTGGTCCAATAAAAGATATTACCTCACCCACGTTGACTCTCTAATATCCTGGGACCAGCACAGCTATAACAACACTGCATACAACATTTGAGTAACCTCATTCAAGTCAAAGGGGTTGCACAAGTATTAATGAGGACGTAACTTGGCCTGCAGAACCTTTTCTTCCTGGAAATTATACGTGAGATGGAAAGAACCCAGCTTGTCTCTCAAAGTCCAGTGTTGACAGTTAGAAACTCATCTTTGTATTTGTAAACTGAACACATTTCATATTGTCTTTCAGTGCTTTCCATAAATGCTTTTACAAGCAGAACCAGCCTTTCAGAAACTTGAAATTGCTTTAGAATTCTAGCTTTTGGATAGTGGCCTCGATTCAGAAAAGGACTCAGGCACATACTGTAAGCATGCCAGTAACTCATATGCACAACTTTAAGTCACACATGTGCTTGACTACTTTCCTGAATCAGCTCCACATGCCCAGACTACTAATCCTCCAGGGGAAATATCTTCTTGCGGATAAAGACATTAATTGAAAGTGAAACCACTCTGGGCCAAATCCTGATGCCAGTGAAGCAGCTGCCTTTGACTTCAATGAAGCTAAGATTTGGCCCAAAGAGTTTAAACCTTGAAAGTTCTCTAGGTGCTGTAAGAGCCCATTGTACTCACAGTGCTGGTATTGTGGTCCTGGAGCTGTCCCATCCCCCAGGCATCAGAGAAGGCTCCCACAGTCTCTCCTAATATCTCCTTCACTCACCCTTGTCTTCAAGTCTTCTTCCTTGCTACCTCTTGTACTCAGAGCTCCCTTCCTACATAAAAGAGCCAATCAGCTACCCTTTCCTTATTCAAACCTACACTTAAAACATGGTTGTCCTTGAAAACTATGAATAATCCACCAAAGTAAAAATGTTTAACCCAATCTGAGATCTGATGTTCACCTTGTACTATGTTCATCCTGTGTACTATGTGTTGAAATTACACTATTTAGAGAGTGAACTCCCAGGGGCAGGAACTATGTTTTCCGTCTGGATTATATGTATTGATGACATAAAAGAGAGGTATTAGGGTTGTTTATTTACCTAAAGTAATGATTGTCCTTGCGAACCAGGCTGAAAAGGAATGATATAAATGAGAGAGAGATGCAGAAAAGAACCAGTCAAGAAGGAGGTCCTGTACACAGAAGATACCAATCCAATGTCACTGCATATTTAAGCAATAATAAACTGACAAAACTGCTCTGGGTTTCACAATGCCATACCATTTCCAACTGACTTGTCAACGCCTTCATTTAAATGACCACACTGAGTTGTGTTTGATGCTTCTGTACAAGATAGACAGGTCTTCTGTCATACATTTGTATTTTCTACCATTTCCAGAGTCAGTTTGATGGCAACATTGAATTCCGGGACATCCATTTTGTATACCCTACAAGACCAGAAGCTCAAGTTTTGCAAGGACTCAGCGTGAAGGTTAATAAAGGACAGACGCTAGCCTTGGTGGGGAGCAGTGGTTGTGGCAAAAGCACATCCATTCAGCTGCTGGAGAGATTTTATGACCCTATGGCAGGACAAGTGGTAAGAAGAGATTTGTGAAGCTGTTAACGCTTAGAGCTTATAGAACTGTTCTTCAAAGTATTTTACAGACATTAAATCATCCGCACAACACCCCTTTTGAGGTGGATAAGTGTTGTTACAGGGTACTGCAGAGAAGACTTGGGACTTGCTTAAGGTAGAGCCGGGAGTAGAACTCTGGATCTTCTGACTCCCCGTCCTGGCTTTAAATCACTAGATTGCATCTCTTGGTTGATTTACTTGATATATTGGAGGGGGCATTAGAATATACTTCCCATAATGTAACCCTTGTCACTAGTCCTGTAGTCATGTTAACATGACACAATTTGAGGTCTAATTCATCACTTGATGAGACTTTTGATGCAAGTCCTATTAATGATGATGGGAGCTCCAAGAAGAATAGCCTAGAGATGGTGAGTCAAAGGATGTTTGAATAAGTGCCCAAAGATGTGGATTCTTATTGGAGCTCTTCAGCCGTCTAGGTCTAAGAAGCTCATGAACAGACTTTCTCATGAGATCTCTGGTACCTGCCATCATCAGTAAAGATGGAAATTATTTGGGCACATCTCGTTATAGATTGGCCATTCCACATCTATTACACAAGCTAGCAGAGCAGACGTCCACAAAAAAATACTTCTGAGAGGAAAAGGTTATCTGAGCTTCTTTTGAATTTTCAAAGAGTTTTGGTTCAGTTCAATTTTGGATGAAAGATCTGGTCATCTATTATTTCATCAGAAGTGGTTCACTGACCACTTTACTTTTACTGTAACTCTAACACAGGTCAGAGGATTTTTACAGATTTGTGTTTCACATTTACATTGTGCGCCTGAGGAGGAGTATTGCATTCTGCAGGGAATGACTTTTCCCTTTTTCTGTTTCTAGTTTGCAGATGGGTTCGATACCAAGTCTTTGCATTTGCAATGGTTAAGGTCCAAATTGGGTATTGTGTCCCAGGAGCCTATTTTGTTTGACAGCAGCATTGCTGAAAATATCCAGTATGGAGACAACAGTAGGGTTGTCAGTCAGGAGGAAGTTGAAGAGGCAGCTAAAGCAGCAAATATTCACACCTTCATAGAAAATCTCCCAGAGGTAAATGAAAATGTCTTTCCATTCTCAGTGTGAGGTAAATATTCACTGTGACCTATCTAAGCAACTCCCATTAATGCAAAACAATATGCTTTTTTGTTTTTTAAAAAAAGCTTGTTTTCTTGTGTATACAATTCTCAAAGAGGAAAATAGGAAGCGGATGTTAAAAAATGTAACTTGCAATATGTATTAACACATATGCAGCCATAATTAGCTAATTCAAATGCAAAATCTGAGCTCCAGTTTTCTTGTTTTCCTCTACCACACTGATGTTATATAACAACTATAAAAGAGACATTAGATTCTAAACCTTTATTTTCATTTCTTCATAAACTTTGCCAATTCTTTTTCCTTTTTTGGCTAAAACTTTCTCTAGTTTTAGTCTTATTTGAAAGGTAAAATGTTTCAAGTACTTTTTAACCTTCATGTTTGCCATGGACTTAGTTCTCAAAGTGGAGAAAGACCTTGGAAAAGCCCAAAGAAATCGGGCTTCCTGTAGAGTTGCATGGAGTTGAAAATGACAATTGAAAATTGAAAAAAACAATATTTCTTTTTCATTACCACCTAGTTTTTGAGAATATACTTAGAAGAAAGTTTTGGATGTGTAAGAAATAAAGGATCACGTCCTGAGTGTGGGTCTCTAGGGCCTTGAAATTATAAAAGTCTCTTGAGATCTATATGTTTAAGTACAGGTGTCTTTGACTAGACACATCAGTGGTTGCACCACTTGGGAGTTAGTCTTTTTCTAATGCTGAAATGAATTTTCATTACAGAGCAGTTATCAATATGTGTAGCTGTAGATATGCATTTTGATTCAAACAGTTAATACAATCTTATAAAATTTTATTTTTTATTAAAAACAATTACATTATTCTTTTTTCTTTCATGGTGGAAATGCTTAATATAGTACATTATCTGCTATTAAAAATATAACTTTCTGTTTCTAACTTTCCTCCACAATGAATATTTACTACAGAAGTATAATACCCGAATAGGTGACAAAGGAGCACAACTTTCTGGAGGTCAGAAACAAAGAATAGCAATTGCTCGTGCTCTAGTTCGTAAGCCAGCAGTTCTGCTTCTGGATGAAGCCACATCTGCTCTTGACACGGAAAGTGAAAAGGTTAGTAATATGCGATCTACCATTTGTAATACACACAAAATTACGGGGTTCGAACGCTTCACTGCAAGAACACAGGCGCTCCATCTACAATACAATTTTGAAAGTTCCACAGAACAATCCTTAGCTCACTCTCTGTCTACGGCCTGCTTTTGCAAGATGTAGAGTGCCTTCAACTCCTGGTGTCTAAATTGGGAGCTGATGGTAGTCAGCAAAACTTGGGGCTGGAGACAAAGTGGGATTTTCAGAACTCCTCAGTTTTGGCCTGCCTCAGTTACTTCAAAGTCAGTTATGAAGTCAATGGGACTTTTAATGGGTTCACAGTTAGGCCAATGCTGAGCACTTTGGAAAATCCCATTCATAATTAGCAACTTTGAGTTTGAGACAGGTGTCTTCAAACAGTAGACTGTAATCTACTAGAGGAGGTCTTGTAAGGCAAGTCACCAGCTCCTTTCTCTTCCCTTCAGCCAGCAGCAGTAGCAGCAAAGTGGGTCTTTCTGCACTATTTCCTGCTCTGTTTTGATGAACAGGTGTTGCTACAGAGACCAAGAGGAATCCACTCTGCCAGTAGAACTGCTGGCTGTCAGGACAGAATGGAACAATGAAGAAGTTTAATGTTGTCCTGCCTCTGTCCGCTTCCCAGTCCTTTGATCCACCTGCATTCAGATGGTAAGAGGTGACATGCAGGAGCAGCTGGCTTGGAAAAAAAGGCCTCAGCAACACCTCCTACCTCTCAGGAGATGTTGTGCATTGAAGAGAGAGTAATTAAGCTACCCTCCGCTGCTCAGCTGGCTGAGCTTCCTCACTGCATCCACCATCTCCAGGAGAGGGGGGAGACTCGATAGGGACGAATAAACTGTTCATTTGGATGGGGATGCAGTAGAAGTGAAAAATGCCACCATGCAAACCACCATCCAGTTGTGAGCCAGATGTCAGGATCCTGAATTTTGGATTTTTATGGACAACAAGTAGTATCTGGCATTGCTGGTACTATCAATGAACATGCAAGTTTTATTCATGTCTATGTATTTGGCTGGTCTTCTTTCTCCAAACTGATCTAAGTATTGTGCATGGCTGACTGACAAACAACTGGACAAGGGGAGGACAGAGGTTGTTAGTTTCTTTACATTCAGCATGTAGTTGGAAACAGACAGCATGCAATGTCAAATATAACACACCCATTTGGTAAGCAGCCAAAATCACAGACAATTCATTACACCTCTGCAAATTAGTTGTGTTGCATGGTAAATCTAAGTTCTTCTTCGAGTGCTTGCTCATATCGATTCCAATTAGGTGTGTGTGCGCCGTGTGCACGATCGTCGGAGAATTTTTACCCTAGCAACCCCCGGTGGGTCGGCTGTGGAGCCCCCTGGAGTGGCGCCTTCATGGCACTGGATATATACCCCAGCCGACCCAGCGCCCCCTCAGTTCCTTCTTACCGCCCGTGACGGTCGTTGGAACTGTGGAGCGCAGCATAGCTGTCCTCCACTCTCCCTAGCTCTTTCCATTTAGTTGGTTAGTTAGTTGTATAGTTATAGATTACTGTTTATAGGGTTATAGTAGTAGTTCATAGTAATAAATTTAGTTGTAGAGTACTTATAGGTGTTAGCGGGTTGGAAGGGGTCCCTCTCCCCCCTTCCTCCCGGTGTGCCGCTGGGGCTCATGCCCAAGGCTCCGGGCTTCAAACCGTGCTTGGCTTGTTCTAAGCCTATGCCAACGGGGGACCCCCACGACGCTTGTTTAAAGTGCCTCGGGGAGTCTCACCAGACCGAAAAGTGCAAGATCTGAAAGGCTTTTCTGCCCCGAACCAAAAAGGAGCAGGACTTTCGTCTGAAGCAGGTCCTTATGGAGGCGGCCCTCAGCCCGGACACGCCTTCGGCACGCCAACTTCCGGCACCGAGTGCCTCGGTGCGCAGTGCTCCGGCTGCGGTCGCAACTGCGGCACCGCGCGCAGATGCGCAGAAGGGTCCACGGCACCGACCTTCCCCGGCACCGTGCCCCCAAGCACCTCGGCACCGGTCACTGTCCCCGGGTCAAAAGAAGAGACCCCGGAAACCAGACGGGTCTGCCTCCAAACAGCTGGCATCGGCACCCACCTTAACCTTGGAGTCGCGTCCGGTACCGGAGCGACCAAGGACACAGGCACCGATATCGGCACCGTTGACTCCAGCACCGACAGAAAGGCCGTTGAGTCCAGTGCGGACGGCCTCCCCGACCCACACGGTGGTTGAGCCTTGTCTCCCGTCAACGCCAGAGACCTTTGCGACGGCGAAGGACCTCATTGCCCTCACAGAGCCGGCACAGACTCGGACCACGGTGCCACATCTCACCCGCGCGGTGCAATCTAGAGGCAAGCCGACCCTAGTACCTCCACCGTCTCCGAGCATGGACTCTCGATCTAGGAGCAGATCCCGGCACCGCTCACAGTCCCGGCACCGTTCTCCATCACGGCACCGGTAGTACTCACGGCGCCGATCTTCCTCCCGATACCGCTCTACATCGCGGCACCGCTCAGGTCGTCGGTACTGTTCCGGCTCCCGGCGCCGCTCCCAGCACCGATCAGATCGCCGATCGCGCTCGAGAAGCCACTCCCAGCACCACTCCAGAAGGCGGTCTTCTTCAAGATCCCGGTCTGGCTCTCGGCACCGATCCTGATCCCGGCACCGATCCCCGGCACTGCGCAGAGACGGTACCCCTGTCGGCCGGAACCGCTCGGCACCGTTCCCGGCGCTATCAGGGCAGGCACGTTCCGCACCACCTGGTCCTCCCGATCTGCCTCGCGCTCCTCTCACTCAGACGGCGCCTCCCGGTCAGCCTATCCCGCACCAGGGCAAGCAGCGGACAACTTCGGCCGCTGACAGGAGGGGGCCGAGGACCCTAACCAGGACCCTGCACAGTGGTCTTTTTGGACCCCGTGGGCGTACCACCAAGCCCAAGGGGTTCCGCCGACAGCCTCCCGTTCAGCACACTCAGAGCCCCGAGTGCTGGAGGCCACCATCAGCTGCCCCCCCCCGAGCGGCGTGGAGGCTTCTCCTCCTACGCCTATACTGGACCCAGACCCTGCTCCTGTTGACCCTGACCAGCCGGACCCGGAGCAGTTGGACCCACCGCAGGACCCATTAGCCCCCGTACCTTCTTCCTCATCTTCTCCAGATGAGGCAGTGGCAGGTACATCTACCTCGGGTCCCCCCCGATTGACCTCCGTGCTCACCAGGACCTTCTACGTAGGGTGGCACGTAGCATGGACGTCCAAGCGGAGGAGATAGTGGAGTTGGAGAATCCAGTGGTGAGCATCCTGTCAGCGGATGCACCATCCAGGGTGGCGTTGCCGATCATACGCACGATTCAGGCTAATGCCAAGACCATCTGGCAGACCCCAGCCTCTATCCCACGCATGGCCAGAGGAGTGGAGAGGAAGTACTTTGTTCCCTCTAAAGATTATGAGTATCTGTATACTCACCCTGAGTCGTGTTCCCTGGTGGTTTCCTCGGTGAACGCACGGGAACGACATGGGCAACAGGCGTCAGCGCCCAAATCCAAGGACGCCAAGCGCTTCGATTTGTTCGGACGCAAAATCTATTCAGCGGGGGGTCTACAGCTCAGAGCCGCAAATCAAGAGGCGCTCCTGAGCAGATATGACTATAACTCCTGGAACTCCATGAGTAAATTTAAAGAACTGATCCCTAGTGCATCCAGGGATGAGTTTGGGGCTTTGGTCGAAGAGGGGAAGAAGGTGGCTAGGACCTCCTTACAGGCCTCTCTCGATGTTGCGGACTCTGTGGCTAGGACACTGGCGTCGGGCATAGCGATGCGACTCATCTCCTGGCTTCAGGTATCTGACCTACCACCAGAGCTGCAGCACACACTGCAAGATCTCCCATTTGATGGGCAGGGCCTGTTTTCGGACAAAACGGACTCTAGGTTGCAGACCCTGAAAGACTCCAGGACCATGATACGCTCCCTGGGGATGCATGTCCCAGGGCCTCAGCGTAGACCCTTTAGGCCACAGCCTCAAAGGTTCTTCCCTCCCCCTCGTCCAAGACAAGAAGTATACAGAAGGCGTGGACGAGGTGGTAGAAGGCGTTCCAATGGCCACCAACCTGGTCAGACCCAGAGCCTTCTTAGACCATCGGCAGGACCCAGACAGCAGTTTTGAAGGTGCGCCCAAGGACGGCGTACTAGCCACCATCCAGGATCTCTCCCCACCTTTTCGGGATCGTCTATCCCATTTCCGCCGTGCGTGGTCCCTTATAACTTCAGACCAATGGGTCCTTCGCACGGTGGAAAGGGGATATTCCCTCCAATTTTCTTTTGCACCCTCCTCCCATCCTCCCTCCCCGTCCCTCTTCAGGGACCCCTCTCACGAGCAACTTCTCATACAGGAGATCCTTGCGCTCCTGTCCATGGGAGCGATCGAGGAGGTTCCATCAGAACTAAGGGGCAGGGGGTTTTACTCCCGCTATTTCCTAATCCCAAAAACAAAATGGGGGCTTTGGCCCATATTAGATCTGCGCGGACTCAACAAATTTATGGTAAAGTTGAAGTTCCGCATGGTTTCTTTGGGGACCATTATCCCATCCCTGGATCCTGGAGACTGGTATGCCACCCTCGACATGAAGGACGCCTATTTTCACATAGCAATTTACCCGCTGCACAGGCGCTTCCTTCGCTTTGTTGTAAACCAACAACATTACCAATTTGCCATCCTTCCATTCGGACTATCCACGGCCCCGAGGATATTTACCAAATGTATGGCCGTCGTCGCAGCCCACCTTCATCGACAACAGATACAGGTGTTCCTGTATCTCGACGACTGGCTCATCCGGGGCCGCACCAAGGACGATGTCCGATCGCATGTCCAACTCACACTTCAAACCTTCCGCAAGCTGGGCATCTTACTCAACAAAGAGAAGTCAACTCTGGAACCAACCCAGAGATTAGAGTTTATCGAGGCAGTCTTGGACTCCAAACTTGCCCACGCTCTCCTACCGGACGCTCGTTTTCAGGCTATTGTGCACATCATTCGCAGCCTCCAAAGCTTCCTGACGTCCACGGTACAGACGTGCCTCAGACTTCTGGGGCACATGCGTCATGCACCTACGAAACCAGGCATGCCAGACTTCGGCTCCGTCCGCTTCAGGCCTGGGTATCAACAGTGTATCGTCCAGGTTGGGACGGTCGGAACATGGTGGTCACGGTTCCGGAATCGGTCTTGGCCTCCCTCGGCTGGTGGCTGAACCACTCGTCGGTGTGCGAAGGGGTCCCATTTCACCCACCACAACCTTCCTTACACCTTGTCACAGACGCATCATCTCTAGGATGGGGCACCCACCTGGGAGAGCACCAGACGCAGGGCCTCTGGACCGCAGCCGAGCTGGCTCTACAC
>QXTE01001661.1:583-11502 GCA_003942145.1 Platysternon megacephalum
ACCCACAAAAGCTGTTCCTGAGAACTCTAGGGAGAATCTTAACAAACACAAAGGCAGATATTCCTTGAGCACACAAACATTACCTGATCAAAATGAACAAGACAAAAACTGTATGATACAGTAAACCTGAGTAGTATAGAGGCCCTACCCTAACCCTGCCCCTTGACCCCTTAAGCCCCACCCACCTGTCACAGGAAGTCCCGCCCCAGGGGGTATTACTTCCGGGGTCATACGGCCACATGACCAGAAGCAAGGTGTGTCATGTGACCGCTCTAAGAACTCCTCCCAGTGCCCTCTACCAATCATTGGTTTTTGCCCCGATAGGACCGCCCTGAGAGGAGATTTGACCAGTCAGGGTGAGTTCCAGGGCGGGGTGACCTGTCCGGAAGTGGGTCGTGTGACCCCTCTAAGAACTCCTCCCAACGCCCTCTGCCAATCAGAGTGCAGCACCATTACCCCATAAGTCCCAGCTCCGGGCAGAGGAGGCCATCTCTTACCAAGGACACGTGTTTTAGAAATTGTGGAAAGGCTGCTGAGAGGAAACGTGGACTCCTTTACCACCCCCGTGAGACCTTCAGACTTTGTTTTAGCTCCGAGCACCTTTGGACTTGTATGGAGAAAGCGCTACATCAGTGACAGTTCCGAGGAGGACCCTTTGACTCAACCGTTGATGGATACGTTGGAATCCGACCCCAAAACCCTTGTGAGGCACCCCGATGAGTGTGACGGCCTCTCATTGTTCACCCCCCTAGAGGTGGAAGGCGATCATGGTTTGGGGGAGTCACCAGCGGACAAGGTGAGCGGAAAAGACGTTGCTCAGGTAAATGAATGATTAAGAAGTGACGGTCAAGGATGGGGTGTAATGGGGTTAGGAACCAGGGATTGCGTAAATTAACAACAAGCAGTGGGGTGTTTACACTGTTTCTTTTCTGAAAATCTCTCAACAGCTTGATGATGCTGTGACGGTACCTCCCATAAGGCTTTATGGAAATATGCTTAGAATGTGTTTTATGGAAATATGCTTAGAATGTGTTTTATGCTACATATGCCATGTAACATATCTCCGTAAAGGTTATGAATGTATTAATCTTATTTGTATGCATGTATCACTATTTGTATGCATGTATCATTTTTGTATTCGAAGTTATGAATGTTATGGATGTTGGCTGTGTACTGGCTTGATTTCTAAATAACCTTAGTAGACCATTTGCTCAGTTCCTGGAGAAAGGAATGTTGAAATTAAGTACCTAATCAAGAAACATTTAAAGGACAGTGGATCTTGGAATGCTCCAATCCACATAAGAAGTCTACTTGAGGACGTTCAAGGTAGCATGTAAACAATGGATGCTACCTGTAAAAACTGTGAGTCATGCATGGACATGTGACTTACCCAGGTGACTCCAAAACTCCATCTTGGAGCTGGATTTTGCATAGGAGTGAGGAGGGGGTCTCCACCCACAAGAGAAAGTCTATTGAAACCCCTGGGAGACCCCTCCATTTTGTCTTCAGCTGGCTAAAGAGAGAGCCTCTCTATCCCCCAGGATACCTGAAAGAAATGGGAACAAAGGACAGTGACTGCAAGGGGTGTGAGTGATTGCTGGACCCAGGCTAAAAGGAGATTAGCCTTTAAAAGGGAGCATTCTGGAACTGGTGGGGATCTTATCTGTATTCAGTTTGATTAGATATAGATTTGCACATTTTATTTTATTTTGCTTAGTGACTTAATGTGTTCTGTCTGTTACTACTTGGAACCACTTAAATCCTACTTTCTGTATTTAATAAAATCACTTTTTACTTATTAATTAACTCAGAGTATGTATTAATGCCTGGGGGAGCAAACAACTGTGCCTATCTCTGTATCAGTGTTATAGAGGGCAAACAATTTATGAGTTTATACAGGGTAAAATGGATTTATTTGGGTTTAGACCCCATTGGGGGTTGGGCATCTGAGTGTTAAAGGCTACGTCTACACTACCCGCCGGATCGGCAGGTAGCGATCGAATTATCGGGGATCGATTTATCGCGTGTAGTGTAGACGCGATAAATCGATCCCCGATCGCTCTCCTGTCGGCTGCTGAACTCCAGCAGTGCGAAAGGCGGAAGCAAAGTCGACGGGGGAGCCGCGGCCATCAATCCAGCGCCGCGAGGACGCGAAGTAAGTAATTTTAATTCGATCTAAGTTACGTCGACTTCAGCTACGCTATTCTCGTAGCTGAAGTTGCGTATCTTAGATCGATTCCCCCCCCTATGTGTGGACCGGGCCAAAGACAGGAACACTTCTGTTAGCTGCTTTTAGGTAAACCTGCAGCTTTGGGGCAAGTAATTCAGACCCTGGGTCTGTGTTGGAGCAGACGGGAGTGTCTGGCTCAGCAAGACAGTATGCTGGAGTCCTGAGCTGGCAGGGAAAGCAGGGGTAGAAGTAGTCTGGGCACATCAGGTGGCAGCTCCCAGGGGGTTTCTGTGATCCAACCTGTCACAGTGGTGTAGTCGGCAGGATCTGTGCACAGCTGATTGCTTTTAGGTACTGGTAATTATTTTAACAGAGTTTTGAGTGTGGTGGCTGGAGAACAGACAAAGTGGTTACTGGTTTGTTATTTTCTGTTTGCTTATTTCGGGTAAGGGAAGTAGGGACAGAAAAGGAAGCAAAATAAGTAAGAAGGAAGAGCAGAAGAAGCTAAAACTGCACAGGGTGCAAACTGCCCAGAAAGGCTGAACACTGGGCACTGTGAAAATCTCCGTTAACTAAGAATCCCCTGAGCTGAGTGCATCCCAGTTTCAGTGAACTGCAGGGGTGTGTGGCCCAGCAGAAGAAAGGAGGAAAATGACTATCAGTGAAGCAGCTAACAAACTAGAGCTGGCTAGACTGGAAGCAAAAGAGAAAGAAAATGAACATAAAAGACTGATGGAGAGGGAGGAGGCTGCCCACAAGAGAGCTATGGAGGCAGAGACAGCAAGGGTGGAGGCAGAAAAAGCCAGGGAAGAGGCTGCCCACGAGAGACCTATGGAGGCCCAGAAGCATGAACTGGCTGTAATGGAGTCGAAGAGACAAAACCCTCCACCTGCTGGCTCCACTTCCCCAAAAATCCATAAATGGGAGCGACTGTGTCCACAGTATGAGGAATCCAGCGATATTGCCGAATATTTCATTACCTTCGAGAGATTGTGCACCCTCCATGCCATCCCTGAAGATCAAAAGATGACCACATTGATAGCAAAATTGACTGGCAGAGCTCTGGACATATTCAATAAGATGCCTATTGATGATGCTTCAAACTATGGTAAATTTAAGGATCTGGTTTTGAAACAGTTTCAGGTTACACCTGAAACCTACAGGGTTAAATTCAGGAGTTTTAAGAGGGGATCTGGATTGAGTAATGTGGCTTATGCCAATGAAATGAGAGACTTGGTAGATAAGTGGGTGCGGGGGAAAGGCATTACAAGCTTCGAAGGGATGTGTGATCTGGTTACTCAGGAACACTGCCTGAATATGTGCAGTGATGATGTAAAACTGTATTTGTGGGACAAAAAGGTAAATGCAGTGGGTGAATTAGCTGGGTATGCAGACTCTTATGAGCAAGCACAAGCTGCAATCAAACATAAACCACTGCCAGAGGGGTACAGGGTTGGGGGAAAGCAGAATCACCATTTTACCCCTGGGAAAAAGGAGGCTGGGCAGTCACCTCCCCATTCCCCTGGTACTCATCCCAAATTTCCTATGCAAGCAGAGGAGCCCAAGAGGTGCTATCATTGTAAGTCCACTGAGCACCTGAGGAATAAGTGTCCCTTGCTGAGTGGAAACAAGCAACAAGTAACACATGAAGCTGCAGCTTCTCAGAGCCAGGCTGTGGCCTCTTTCCACACAGATTTTGTAAAGCTTGCTTCCACACAACCAAGCAATGAGCATATGCATGTTGTTAAAATTCATGGTGAAATGCTTCTTGGATTGAGGGAGACAGGTGCTGAGATTTCTGTGGTCAGGAGGGACCTGATCCAGGAGAAGGATTTGTTGTCAGGTAAAATGGCAGAATTAGAGCTGGTAGGGGGTTACAAAGTCTTTGCACCTTTAGCTAAAGTACACATGCAAACTAAGGATTTGCAGGCTGAACTGACTGTTGCAACGGTGGCACACAATTTTGCACCATTTTTACTGGGAAATGATTTCTTTAGTGTGGCAGAATCTGTCCCAGGGCTGATTAGCAGTGAGAAGGAATCTTGTGCTAAAAGCCCCGGGGTGTGTGTGTGTGTGTGTGTGTGAAGTCACATGGACTGCTGGGGGAATAGGAGGGTGTCTCTTAGATTCCTCTACAGCAGTGAAGAATGCAGCTTTGGGGCAGGGATGGTTGTGACCAGTTCCTGTAGCCCCGGGGCTCAAGGAAAGTTCCAGAGGGAGGGGCTGGACGAAGCCAGCTCCTGTCCCATAATCATCTCCCCGGGGAAGGGGGATGTACCACCTTGTAACAGGGGGGCCACCACAGCTGCTGACTGCCAGGAAGTTGCAGGTCAGCAGGGGCAGGGCCTGCCCTGGGGTGCACAGAGGGGTGTGTCCCAAAGGTGGAAGTTGGGGTCCTGGTGACCACTGTGGTGGAAACAGACCCCAAGATCTCTGTAGCTGGAAGCAAACCCAACCTGAGTGAAAAGGGGGGAATTTTGCTGGCCAGTGAAGAGTCTGCCATAGCTGGCAGCTGTGAGCCCACAGCTGGACCAGGGTCACCTTCCCTTTCAGGGGACACAGGAGTGTCTGACCCAGAGGGGAGCCCAGAGAGGGAAGCCCAGATGGAAGGTGAGGAGGGGGGGGGGCAGAGAGTCCGCCCACCTTTTGTAGGAAGGGACTTTCCCAGGAGGAGGGTGAAAAGTCTGCATTAAAAATGCCAGCCCCTTCTCCTGTGGATCAGGTTTTAAGGGAAACCTGGGGGTCAGGTCTCTTGGTGGTGGGGAGTCCATCCTGCTGACCTGTTGGGAACAGAAAGTGGGGTGCCCAAAGGGGTCCAGAGCACCCCATTAAAAGATGTTCTTGCTAGACTTGTAAGAGATAAAACTATCTCTCCAAGACGGGGGGGAGGAATCTCTGTATGGGTGGAACTTCACAAGGGAGTGGGGTCCAGCCCAGAGACATTCCAGAGGGAGGGGCCGAGGGCAGGCATGATTGCAGTACACCCTCTCCTTGCCAAAGCCTCAAACACATGCCTGAATTAAAAGCCTTCTCCAAAGAGGCAGAAGAATCTGCATCAGAGTGCCTACCAGAGGGTACAGAGAACTGGGAAAATGCAATAGACACTAAACGAGTCAAATTGAGTGAACGAAGCCTGGCCACCGTAGATTTGCTGTTAACCTTGTGTCTTTTGCTAATTCACCTATGGGATAAAACAAAGGAATTCATACCAGTGGTAAACCCTTTAAAGATGTGGGACATAACTGCTTTGTGGAAGAAACTGTTGTACATGCTAGGGATGGTGACAGGACAGCCCCACAAGCATGTTACTTTTCAGCCTATACCTGTAAACAGACTGGAAGCTTGGCACAGCAGCAAAAGCATAACAGGCCCAGGCTGCTGTGTAGAAGGGGAAACTGAGGCACACCGCCTCATGGCATTGGTGGCTAAATGCCAAAACACCTCCACTTTAACAGATATTGCTGTCTGCATTCTGTTAACAATACCACACCCCAACCTGTTTTCAGGCATCTGGGGACCAGGAACCCCAAAACTGGCTAGGACCCTTAGAAATGACATCATATGGTTTAAAGGTACTGAAAAGGAGTGTGACCAAAGACAAACAGGGATTTTACATGTACTTCCTCCGCCATGTAAAGTGTCCAAGTTTCTGGCAGTAAGCTCAGGGGGAGGGTGTGACGGTACCCCCCATAAGGCTTTATGGAAATATGCTTAGAATGTGTTTTATGCTACATATGCCATGTAACATATCTCTGTAAAAGTTATGATCTACTGAATGTATTAATCCTATTTGTATGCATTTATCATTTTTGTATTCAAAGTTATGAATGTTGGCTGTGTACTGGCTTGATTTCTAAATAACCTTAGTAGAGCATTTGCTCAGTTCCTGGAGAAAGGAATGTTGAAATTAAGTACCTAATCAAGAAACACTTAAAGGACAATGGATCTTGGAATGCTCCAATCCACATAAGAAGTCTACTTGAGGACGTTCAAGGTAGCATGTAAACAATGGATGCTACCTGTAAAAACTGTGAGTCATGCATGGACATGTGACTTGCCCACGTGACTCCAAAACTCCATCTTGGAGCTGGACTTTGCATAGGAGTGAGGAGGGGGTCTCCACCCACAAGAGAGAGTCTATTGAAACCCCTGGGAGACCCCTCCATTTTGTCTTCAGCTGGCTAAAGAGAGAGCCTCTCCACCCCCGCAGGATACCTGAAAGAAATGGGAACAAAGGACAGTGACTGCAAGGGGTGTGAGTGATTGCTGGACCCAGGCTAGAAGGAGATTAGTCTGTAAAAGGGAGCATTCTGGAACTGGTGAGGATCTTATCTGTACTGAGTTTGATTAGATATAGATTTGTTCATTTTAAGCTTTATACAGTGTAAAATGGATTTATTTGGGTTTAGACCCCATTGGGAGTTGGGCATCTGAGTGTTAAAGCCAGGACCACTTCTGTTAGCTGCTTTCAGGTAAACCTGCAGCTTTGGGGCAAGTAATTCAGACCCTGGGTCTGTGTTGGAGCGGACGGGAGTATCTGGCTCAGCAAGACAGGGTGCTGGAGTCCTGAGCTGGCAGGGAAAGCAGGGGTAGAAGTAGTCTGGGCACATCAGGTGGCAGCTCCCAGGGGGTTTCTGTGATCCAACCTGTCACAGATGCCTTTCTAGAGGCCTTTGAGAACTTACACATCGGTAGCCCTGTGGGAGTAAGTATATCATGCATCAACTGTTTTTGCTCATGTCTGAGACATAGATCTCAAGAGGAAAATCTGGAAAAGGAGAAAATGGAAGAATGAACTAGCTCAGACTTCCTTGTGGTAGGGGTCATGGCGTCCATTTTTACAGGCGGCTGTAAAAGGTTGTTAAACCAGGCAATTGTACAATGTTCTGTAAATAATTCTGTAGAAACTTGTTTGAAATAAAATTTAATAGAAATGCAGTTAAATACCAAATCACACATTACATTAGCAGTATTCATTCTGTATCTAGATGTTTCATTAAATTTCCAAAACACATTTCTGAGACTATTTATCACTAGAAGTTCACCTTGATCACCTAGATCGATCGGTCCTCCAGCCCTCATCTCAATTGCGCCGATCACAACACGTCTTCCATTCTTCTCGTATCATGGCCTTCCTTCTCCATGTGTGGCCATGTCTTTTTATGATAACATCTTCCCATCTCTTTGGAGTTTGGCCGAGTGCAGCTGCAGTCCATCGATTGTCAGTGAGCCTCACTATATACCCGGCCTATCGCATTTTACTATGCCTGCTCTCAACAACGACGTCCAGCACTCCACTCTGCTGTCTGATCTCTTCATTGGGGACTCGGTCGTGGATTGAAATTCCCAGAATTCTTCTTTCCATCGCCCTCTCCACTCTGCTGTCTGATCTCGCCCTCTCCACTCTGCTGTCTGATCTCTTCATTGGGGACTCGGTCGTGGATTGAAATTCCCAGAATTCTTCTTTCCATCGCCCTCTCCTGTTAGAGGTTGGCTTGTGCTCTGAAGTATGAATGTTTATATCCCTTTCAACATAAGTGAGTAACCAGAGGTCAGAACTTCTCTCAGAGGCCATGGAAATAATGTCAGATGTAGAGAACAATCCGCTGCTTTACAAGACAGTTCGCATAAAGGGAAGAGGAAAGAGCTGAAGTCATCCTTCTAGTTCTTCACTAGCCAGAAGTCCTGGGAATTTTTGGACATGATTGATTGATAGCTAAGGAATCTCCACTATACCTGCAGAATATAGTGCTCCACTATACCATGCAAAGAAAGAAAGCTGGCAGAGAGCCCCCAGTGTTATGCAGAGAACAATGGGGGAGCTAAGTAACAGGGAATGTTGTAGTGCTTAGAAGTACGATAGGGGTCCCTGCGGGCTCCCTAACCAGTCTGTATTCCTCAGGTCCTGTTGTTACCAGGAGGACTGCAGGTTCTGGTGGAGCTTCTGAACTTTGCAGGCACTCTGAGTTGAGATTAGTGGAGAAACTCTGAGGCGCTACAGGAATTCCTGAGAACATGGGGAAGTTAGTCCAGCTGAATGTTTTGGCCTCTGCCAATTGCTGCAGCTCCTCAATTTTCCTGTGCATTTGGTAGAACATTGTAGCTCATGCAAGTCATGGATTCCATGATTCTTCATATTTATCTTTAGCTTAACTCTTTTTCCATCCCCTTTCTGCCCCTCCATACACACTTAGATTAAAGAAGTTATGTTGCCGTGGGGAAAGGGACCACCACATGTGTCTTCTGTAGGTGTGATGGTTGTCACCTACCCTTTGCTGTCAGGGTTTTTATATATGCATGCAGATTCTGCTGCCTACTTAAAATTGTTAGAAAATTCTGCTGCTTCCTACATCCTATATACAGGATGCTGAAGATTATATCATCATATGAATAGGGGTTAAGAATTTGCCTCTGGAGCGGTACGGTAATGGCTGTTCTTTGCTACCTCTGTGNGCAGAGAGCCCCCGGTGTTATGCAGAGAACAATGGGGGAGCTAAGTAACAGGGAACGTTATAGTGCTTAGAAGTACGATAGGGGTCCCTGCGGACTCCCTAACCAGTCTGTATTCCTCAGGTCCTGTTGTTACCAGGAGGACTGCAGGTTCTGGTGGAGCTTCTGAACTTTGCAGGTTCTCTGAGTTGAGATTAGTGGAGAAACTCTGAGGGGCTACAGGAATTCCTGAGAACATGGGGAAGTTAGTCCAGCTGAATGTTTTGGCCTCTGCCAATTGCTGCAGCTCCACAATTTTCCTGTGCATTTGGTAGAACATTGTAGCTCATGCAAGTCATGGATTCCATGATTCTTCATATTTATCTTTAGCTTAACTCTTTTTCCATCCCCTTTCTGCCCCTCCATACACACTTAGATTAAAGAAGTTATGTTGCCGTGGGGAAAGGGACCACCACATGTGTCTTCTGTAGGTGTGATGGTTGTCACCTACCCTTTGCTGTCAGGGTTTTTATATATGCATGCAGATTCTGCTGCCTACTTAAAATTGTTAGAAAATTCTGCTGCTTCCTACATCCTATATACAGGATGCTGAAGATTATATCATCATATGAATAGGGGTTAAGAATTTGCCTCTGGAGCGGTACGGTAATGGCTGTTCTTTGCTACCTCTGTGAGGACCCCATTGAGAGAAGGTCTTGGCTGGGAGTAGGTTGAGGCCAGGGACATTGAGCCAATCCAGTGTTATTACCATGTTTGTATACAGATTTTCAAGTAATTTCACAATGAGAACTTTTGACCTGTGAATAGGCCCTCTCCACTTCACTGACTGATAGCAAATTGCAGAGGAAAGATTGATTGGTTGCTACTTCTGATGTCACAATGATGCTACTTATGAATCACCTGAGTTACTGAGCAAATTGCAGAGGAAAGATTGATTGGTTGCTACTTCTGATGTCACAATGATGCTACTTATAAATCACCTGAGTTACTGGCATAGCTCTGTCACCATAACCTCTAGATGTGACTATTAAGAGCTTTTCTTATTACAGTCTAGCTTCTTTAAATGAGTTTGAAATCCGATTGAATTACAAATTATATTATTAAATATGGAATATATGAAGAGTCTGGGGTGGTCTGTCATTGAAATCATCAAAGCCAAGAATAAGGTGAGAGAACAAGTGGTGAATTTTATTAATATTGTGATTTAAAAAAAATGTTTTCTTTGGCAAAGTAAGAAACTATTTTATGCAGAAAATTAATGTCATCTAAAGTGTAACTCTGCTAAACTTGGAAAGTAAATTAATTTATTATACTGTGAAACAGGGATTTTTAGTTCCACTTTAAATGCCAATGTCAACCTGTTGGGTGAGAACCAAATCCACTTCAATTTAGGCTTAAACAATTTATTTTAGCCTTTATTATATATCTTTTCAGACAATGCTACGATCACCTATGAATTACATAAACATGCAAAAAAAGATAAGGCAAGAAAAGGAAATGCTCAAGTTATCTTTCTTGGGGACAGGGTGACTCTTTTCAAATCTCTGCTATGCTTGGCTATTTTTCCTCTGTATCTTCTCCACTATTATGTCAATCATCTATTTTTTTTTTAATCCTCTGTTCTGTAACTTTGCGCAGACTCAGTATAGCAAGCTACCTCNGAGAACCAAATCCACTTCAATTTAGGCTTAAACAATTTATTTTAGCCTTTATTATATATGTTTTCAGACAATGCTACGATCACCTATGAATTACATAAACATGCAAAAAAAGATAAGGCAAGAAAAGGAAATGCTCAAGTTATCTTTCTTGGGGACAGGGTGACTCTTTTCAAATCTCTGCTATGCTTGGCTATTTTTCCTCTGTATCTTCTCCACTATTATGTCAATCATCTATTTTTTTTTTAATCCTCCGTTCTGTAACTTCGCGCAGACTCAGTATAGCAAGCTACCTCATCTTTGTCTTTATCCGTATATATTCCACTCTAACCCCCTACTTAAAAGATTCTCCTGCATAAATCACAACTAACCCAAATTAATAAATTTTTTGCTTATCCTGCTAAAACTTACTTATATCTGTGTAGTTCCCAACGCATCTATTCCTTGCTGTCATGCTCATTGGCTCCATGCAGTTGTACTTACATTACAACAATTTTTATTCTTTGTACTCATCTGTTTTTGAGGCCTTGAGTTTTTACTTGTTAGCTGGTCAAATGGACAGGTGGGGGTTGAGGAATTGTACCTGATTTACTGAAAGCTAACAGCTCTCTTCTCTACCCTGCTATCTGCTTGGTCAAGAA
>QXTE01001663.1:0-12112 GCA_003942145.1 Platysternon megacephalum
ACACACACACACACACACAAACACACACAGTACACTCACACACACCCCACACTCACCCATACACACCCACATACACCCACACCCACCATACACACCCACACACATCCATAAACACACACACACATACACCCACCATACCTCCCCCACACCCATACACACACGCACACACCATATACCCACGCCCACCATACACACACCCATACACACCCACACACCCACACCCACCCATAGACACACCCACACCCACCATACACACACACACATACACCGTACACCCCACACACACCATACACACACACCCATACACACACGCACACACCATACACACACACACACCCATAGACACAAACACCCACACCCATACACATCCTGCACAAACCCACCATACACACACAGCCATACACCCCCCCCGCACCCCTACCATACACACCCACACACCCACCATACACACCCACACACACCCATCCATACATCCACAAACACCCCACACACACACACGCCACATACACATACACACCCATAAACACACCCACCCACAGCAGGGCCCGTCCCGTCCAGCAGGGGGCGCCAGGACACACACGGTCCCACTAGCTGCGTCCTGCGGTTCCCGGCGTTGCTGAGCGTTACCCCGGGATGTCGCGGAGCCGCCGGCCCATTGTGGCTGCCCCCGTGGCCGGGGCCGTGGGGCCGAGCAGGGGCTGGGGGTGGCCGTCGGGTTCCATCCGCGCTCGCTGAGCGGTGCCAGCCGCAGGCCAGGCCCTTCTGCGCAGGGGGCTGCAGGGCCAGGCTGGCTCCCCGCCCCCACCCCCCCGGGGCTCTGTGGGTCGGGCAATGGGGAGTGGGGGCTCCGCGGCCAGCTGGAGGCAGGAGCTCAGGACAGAGGAGGCCGGGGGAGAAATAAGAGAGACTGATACAAACTGATGCCCCTCACTCCCGACCCGCAGCCCCCTGCTACCCCCAGCCCTGGGCTTCCCCACCCCCAGCTCTGCCGGTCCCCCCCACCCCCGCCCCGCAGCCCCCTGCTAGCCCAGCCCTGGGCTCCCCCCACCTGTCAGGACCAGCCCCTCCCACCTGCTGACCATTGTGGGGCCGTCCCAGGGGGGCGCAGTTCTGCCCCATGTCCCGTCCCTGGCAGGCGGGTGGATCCCTGCTGCCTGGCAGGGCGTGAAGGGGGCTGTGCTGGGACCCAGAGACTGGAGTGACTGGGCTTCTCCTGGGGCGGGGGTGGGGGGCGGGGGGAAGCCGAGGCAGGGGCAGGGATTGACTGGTCACAGGCCACCCCCCCTCCCCCGTGCGTTCAGATGGGGCACGGCCAGGAGGAAAGTCGGACTCACTGAAAAGAGAAGCAGCCTAGGGCAAGAGACACGTGGGGAACAGGCACCAGCCAGACACAGACCCCCCCCAGCCAGACACAGACACTGACCCCCCCAGCCGGACACAGACCCCCCCCCAGCCGGACGGACAAGCTGGGGTCACAAAGTCCAAACCAGCGCTGCCCGTCGGCGCCAAACACCCACGAAACCCGTCTCCTGGGGCACCGTAACCAGACATGGCTCCCTGGGCCCCCCCCCCCCAGCCCAGCCCGGCCTGGCCGCCCCCTGCAGCGAGGGGGCAAAGCCCAGAGGGTCCCAGCACAGGGGTGCAAATCAGGCCTGGCCCAGCGCGGCCGCCCCCCCGGCTCACCAGGAGGGGGGCAGAGAGCTCCCTCCCGGGGCAGCCCCTGTCCGGCTGAGCCCTGCGGGGGGCTGGGCCGCGCTTCGCCAGCAGGGGGCAGCCACGAGTGCCCAGCCCGGCCGGGCTCCGGGCCAGACGCACCCGGGTTCAGGTTGCCAGGCGTCCGGTCGGCACTGGTGACTCGGCCATTACAAAGCCGGTCGGCGGCGCCGCGGGGTCCGGGGCTAAAGCAGGTTCCCTGCATGTCTTGGCTCCGCGCGGCTCCGGAAAGCGACCAGCCTGTCCGGCTCCTAGGCGCTGCTCCCACCCCCAGCGCCAGCCTGGCCGCGCCTCTGCCTAGGAGCCGGAGGGACATGCCGGCCGCTTCCAGGAGCTGCCTGAGGTCAGCGCCGCCCAGAGCCTGCACCCTGAACCGCCTCCCGCACCCCAACCCCTGCCCCAGCCCAGAGCCCTCACCCGCACCCTGAACCTCTCACTTCTGGCCCCACCCCAGAGCCTGCACCCTCAGCCCAAACCCTCTCCCACACCCCAAGCCCCCTGCTCAGCCCGGAGCCCCCTCCCACACTCTGAACACATTGGCCCCAACCCCCACCCCGGAGCCCTCACCCCCCTCGCACCCCAATCCCCTGCCCAGCCCGGGGAAAATGAGCACGGGTGGGGGTGAGCGAGTGTGACGAAGTGGGGGATTTTCTGTTTTTTTCCTTGGTTTTCCAATGGTTTGCATGCCGAGGGGGTGGGACTTGTCCCTGGGTGTTACGGGTTTAACGAGGGGAGGGGAGAGGGAGTTTGTGGTTACACAGGACCGGAGAGGGAACTTGGGACCCCGGCCGATGGCCTGGAGGAGGGACACCCCAGCAACTGGTGACCCGGAGACCCGGATACCCAGCCCAGCAGTTGCAGCCGGTTCTGGCAAGTGGGGGGACAATGGGCTGCGGGGAGAGGACCCCGGTGACCGGACCAGCCGGTTCCAGCCAGAGGGGCCAGAGGACAGAAGAGGGGAGAGGAGGCCCCAGTTTACGACCCTGTTTCCCTGGAGAGAAGACAATGGACAGAGGTGGGGCCTGGGGCCGGTGATCTCAGATGCCCAGCTGGGAAGCAGGGGGCTCGGGGCTGGAGAGGGGGAGCAGGCAGAGCCCCCCTGGATGCAGGGGAGACTGGGATGTGCTGGGCTGAGGGAGGCCAGGCCTGAGGCCGGAGAGTTTCCTGTGCTGTGTTCAACGCTCAATAACCCTCCTGTGTGACGCTGGCTGAGAGTCGCTCCGGGCTAGAGAACAGGGCGGGGGGGGCGGGGTCCAGAGCGAGGGGACTCCCTGGGGGGGCCCACGGCAGAGACAGACGTGCTAAGGCTCAGAGAGGTGCGGCTCCAGGAGGTGGAGGGGCCTGACCCCGGGAGAGAGGGGACCCCCGAGAAGGGCTGTCGCACTGAAGGGGGTTCCCCCACGGACCGCACGGGGCCGAGAGTGGGCACGACCTGTGAGTCCGTGACAACGTGGCAGTAGCCTGGCTCTTTTACAATATTTAACACAATTACAAATGCTGGAGGCAAAGCGGGGTTTGGGGTGGAGGCTGACAGCTCGTGACCCCCCATGTAATAACCTTGTGACCTCCTGAAGGGTCACGATCCCCATTTTGAGAACTGTTCTAAGAGACTATTCAAGGTGAAATGGCCGGTTAACATCTCTAAGTCATAGGACAAAGAAGCAGAGATTAGTGGGTTACAGATTGTTGTACTAAGCCATAAATACAATATCTTTATTAAGACCGTGATTTTTAGTGTCTAGCAGAGTTATGAATTTAAGCTCCCAGGCTTGTCCTTTGAAGGTGTTGTGCAGGTTGGGACTGGATCAGGAGTAAAGGAACCTGTGACCTTTGCCTGCAGAGCAAAGAAGTTGGGTGTGTTACCTGAAGGGAAGGGATCTAGATTTATCTGTTAGTGGATAAACAACTGAGTTGTCTGTAATTTTCAAGATGACGGTAACACAGAAGTGTAAGAAAATACGGCTCTTTGCGGCTTCTGAATGATGAGCAGCACCACTAGGTCCAACCCTTGTCAGGTTATGAATCCGAGACGGTCGGCTGTCCTAAGGGGGAAGCAGTGTAGCTGGCTCCGTCCGTGAGGAGTGCAGCTGGTTCTGCTGTGAACGGTGCTGAAATCTGCCTGGCAGCAGCAGCGCGATGGGTAAGTGCCGTGGGCATCGTACTGCTAGAAAGCTTGGCCGCCACCGATGGGATCAGAAATGGCACGACAAGCAATACAAGAAGGCCCACTTGGGTACTGCCCTGAAAGCCAACCCCTTAGGAGGAGCTTCCCATGCCAAGGGAATTGTCCTGGAAAACGTTGGTGTAGCGGCTAAGCAGCCTAATTCAGCCATCAGGAAATGTGTCAGAGTCCAGCTGATCAGGAACGGCAAGAAAATAACAGCCTGTGTTCCTAATGATGGCTGCTTGAATTTCATTGAGGAAAACGATGAAGTTCTGGTTGCTGGCTTTGGTGGGAAAGGTCACGCTGTTGGTGATATTCCTGGAGTTCGCTTCAAGGTTGTCAAAGTAGCCAATGTTTCCCTCTTAGCCTTGTACAAAGGCAAGAAGGAGAGACCAAGATCATAAACTTTTGTTACTCTGTTAAGGATGTCAATAAAAATGTTCATCTAAAGGGAAAAGAAAAAAAAAAAAGAGAAGCCGAGGAGCTGGTTACGGCTGTGGAGAGAGGGCCTGGAAGGAGAAGTTCGTGCAGTGGAAGAGGAAAGCCGTGCAGGAGATTGTGTCTGTCAGACCTGAAGAGGGGAGCTGGGCATGAGTGTCAGAGGTCAGAAATATCTGGTTGTGTCTGTGACTGTTAACGAAGGAGCTGACTGATGCCTGTCGTGCAGCTCCTCAGAGCAGCCAGCAGGGAAGTGACGAAGTTGCTGACAGTACTGGTGAAGAAACAACTTTCACCTTGTGTCTCAGGGTGTGACTGGGGCAGGGTGTGTAACCATAGCGACCAGTGGGTGGTCCTGGCTCCCATGCACAGGGTGAAGCTGATCGCCGTGGTTGGGGACAGGAAGGAATTTTCCTCCAGGGCAGATTGGCCAGAGACCCTGGAGGTTTTTCACCTTCCTCTGGGGCATCGAGCAGGGACCAGCCCTTAGGGCCATTTGGAAACAGACAATAAGAAATAATAGAAAGTGAAATCATTGCCTCTGTGCTCCTTTAAAAGAAAAGCTGCCCCCCCCCCATCTCTCTGCACACAGGACCTTCCTGCCATGAGCAGTGTCACCCTCCCCCACCAATCATCACAGCTCTCCCCACTTCTTTCCTTCCCTCTCCCGGGGCTATTTCCATCAGATCTTTTCTGTTTGTCTTCTATCTTGTCTCTCCATTTACTCCCTGCCACAGGGGGGACTAGGCCAGAGGGTCATAGAATCTCAGGGTTGGAAGGGACCACAGGAGGTATCTAATCCAACCCCCTGCTCAAAGCAGGACCACTCCCCAGACAGATTTTTGCCCCAGATCCCTACATGGCCCCCTCAAGGATTGAACTCACAACCCTGGGTTTAACAGGCCAATGCTCAAACCACTGAGCTAACCCAGGTCCTGCTATAGCTGGTCCAGGCAAGGAGCAGTGGAGCTAAGTCCTCCGAGCAGCCTAGCGAGATGGTGCAGGAAGCGACCAATCAAGGAAAGGCTGCAGAAAGCAGCCAATCAGGGCTCAGGAGGCCCCTATAAAAGGAGCTGCAGCGTCAGTCATTTTCTTGCTGGAGCTAGAGGAGGGTAGAGGGGCTCTTGGCTGGCCCAAGGGAATGGCAGCACCATGGACAGCTCAGGGCGGGCCGTGAGGAAGAGCTCCCTGCTGGCTACTGGGCCTGAACCTAGAAGAGCCCGGAGGTGAGGGTAAGTGTTGGCGAAGGCTGGGGCTGTGGTGTGTGGCTGCTATTCTTAGGATCCCTGGGCTGGGACCTGGAGTAGTGGGTGGGCCTGGGTCCCCTCCCCTCCCAGAGGCCACTGGGGAAGTGGGCTTATGGCTGAAGTGTGACGCACCCCCAGAAGGGGAGCTGAACGGCTAAGAGGCTCAGCTGGGGCCAGAAGAGACCCAGTGGCTGCAGGCGATTGTCTCCAGGGAGGGAGGACTTCCTGGCCTGATACTATTTGAAGACTGCAGACACACTTGACCAGGGGGTGCTCATGAGAGATGGGTGCCACCCTGTTATACGTCCCCTTCCCTCTTTCCCTTGCTGTTCTCTGGTTGCCTCCCCTTCTGGCCCAAAGCTTCCCAATCTCCTCCCCATCAGGTGGAATTCCCCATGGTGCAGAGAGAGAAGCCGAGGCCTGTGCCCCAGGTAAACTTGCGAAGCAGCGTTTCGCTCCCCACCGTTCACGCACAAGCTCCGAGTTGTGCACTCCACTGTAATGCAGAGGGGTGGCATTTCCCCTGGGTCACCCCCATAAGACCCTACTGCAGTAAAACCCAGCCCCGTCCTTCATACCCCTTCAGAGGAAAGCTGTGTGACGGTTCCCAGCTGTGATGGGGAAGGAGAACAGGGTAACGTTCCAGCCCCACTGAAGTCAGTGGGAACTTTGCCACTGACTCCTGTAGCGCTGGGAGTTCACCCGTAGCCCTGCTGATCACAGGCCAAACAGACGCATGGAGACGTCTCTCAGTTCAATGCACTTGGGGGGTGGGTGTTGTTAACCGAGAGATGCACTGCTGTCGGAATGACCTGCGAATGCTGGCCAAGTCCGACTAGGGGACTGGATGGGGGGTCAGCTGGGAACACATGACTGCAGGTGCTTGGCGAGAACAGCTGTGGAGGCAGAGTGGGGGGCAGATGGAGAGGGAGGTTGAGTTGGGTGCGTCTCTAGGGGCTAGTAGCATGGTGGGAGGTAGGAAGGGAGAGAAGGATTAGGCATTGCCAGAGGGTCGGTGTTCTTTAGCAGAAGGAATAACAAGTGGGCACCAGAAGTGGACTGACTTGTCCCAGGGACTTGTGTTGAGGATCCGAGGACTGAGTTGACTTGTGCTTGGAGCTCTAAGGGCGAAACAATAAATCTGACCACACCAGTAACAGCAGGTGCTGCTGTTTGACACCCCCCCCGCCCCCCCAATGCAGCTGCCAGCTGGGCTAGTCTCTAATCCCATCATGTGCGGCAGAGAAGGGCTGACGAACGCTGGGTTCTATGTAGTGTTTTACTTGGGTAGAATCTGTGCATCACACTGGGGAGAAATGAAGCCGTGTTAATTTATGCAAATGACAGATGTGCGGTGGCTGCTCAGGGCCCCAGAGACAGGTCTCCTCTTTAATTGAGACCCGATCGAAAGCCCATCATTGGGAGCCCGTCCCCTGACTTTAACGGACACTGGACTGAGCTCCAGATGTTTTATTTGACTAAGTTAGATCATGTCCAAATCCCACTGCCATTGTCCTGCCTGCTGGGTAATGTTCTCTGCCTGGTCCCGTAAAGGTTCCCAGGCCGACTCTATCCATTCTTCTCCTAGTTGTTTGTGTCACCAATTCCCCGTTGTCTTCCTGCCCAGGTTCTCCCTTCCCTGTAACGTTCCCATTGGCTAGAAACAAGGCAGCGGGCTTGACCTCGATGTTGCCACAGGACCCCTGTGGAAAGTTGGCTGGATGTGACGAGTGAGCTCTCGTATGAGTGGAAGTCATCAAAAAACCCACCAACAACCCCAGCAGCTGTAGATAACAGACTACCCCGAACATGAAAAGTAAGTTTTTGTTCTTGCTCAGATTTGTTTGAAACTTTTTAAATGGACACGCACTGAAATTTTCCATTTTGTCAAACAAGCAGTGTTCTGTATGAAATGTTTGGCTGGGGAAATGTGACCTTTGTCTTATGTTGCTACAAGCTGAAGAGCTCGCAGTAGCCATGGCTATATTTTAACAGTGGATGCCTTTAATTATGTTAATGATTAATATGATCAGTACAGTGTGCCCTGTGCTGTTGCGTTTTACTGTTTTTATGCTGTCTCTCCATTTTTAATTGTGATTGTCCGGCAGAGTTTAGTATTAAAAATGCAAATGAAAGTTGTCTGGGGAATTTTCTCACTAGTTCCCATTTGTGAGATAAAAGCACCGGTTGGCTGTTAAAATGATCAGCAATGAAATAGTTAATGTAGACATTCACAATATGGTACAGAATTAACACTCCTGTTAAGATGCACTGAGCAGCTCACATCTCTGAGCTATGGTTTCTGCCTGCCTGCAGGCTCAGGATGACCGCTCTGCAGTAGGCAGGGCTTTTTCTGACAGCACAAAGGCTAGACACTGAGGCTGGGATCGTTAAAGGCTCCCAGGAGGACGCTGACCAGATGCCATCGGTGGCGCTGTGGTGGCGCTGGGGCTGTTCAGTGCTGTCTGAAGTCAGCAACTGGGCCAGAGTAAGTCCTAGGGCTGTGGAACAAAGGGCAGAGGTGGCTGTCAGGCTCCCAGAGACCTTCTTCCCATTCCCCATGGTGGCTCCTCCTTCGCTCTTCTCTCCACACGCTGCCCCTGCACACGCCAATGCGGTTCCTGGTTGTAACTAACCTGGGTTTCTCAGGCTCACCAGGGCTGCTTCTCCCTGGGACCAGTGTGTTGCTGTCATTCCACTGTTGTCTCCTGTGGTGCGATATCGGGGGACAAGTTGCTGCCGTCCCAGTATTGAGTCATTATTTCTTGGGACATGGTAGATCTGGGGCAGGAGACTCCTGTCACGGAGTGTGGGGGTGTCCGGGCCCTGTACCCCCAGCTTCCTGCAAATCACCATAACTCTCAGCCAGCCAGAAAAACAGAAGGTTTATTGAGATGACAGGAACACAGCCCAAAACAGGTCTTGCCAGTACAGACAACAGGATCCCCTTTAGTTAGGTCTATCTGGGGGCCCCAGGGAGGCCACGCTCCCCCTCTGGGAAGCCCCAAGCCCCATCAGGCCCCCCTCTTCATTCCCAGCCAGCTTCCAAAACTGAAAAACCCCTTCCAGGCAGCTTCTTTCTCCCTTCCTCCCAGCTCCTCCCCCAGCCTTTGTCCTTTGTCCAGATTCCCGGTCAGAGGTGTTACCTGGTCTGCAACTCCCCTCCTGGGTCCTCGTGTTACATGCTCAGGTATCTCCCTTCCCCAATGCAGACAGTCCCAGCCAAGCCCCCCTGCAGCCTTCCCCCTCAGTATTCAAAGAACACAACAAAACATTCTCACTTCGTCACAACTCCCCTCTGCAATCCCAGATCCCAAGAGGTGACTGACGTCAGGACAAGAAACACAAGAATCCAGGCAGGGCTCTCTACTGGTTCGGACTCTGGGATCCCATTCCTGGCTCTCGCTAGACTCCCTGTGGCTTTGGGCAAGTCACTTCTCCTTTGTGTCTCGGATTCTCCCATCTGTAAAATGGAGCTAATACTAGTGACCCCTCTGCGCCCGCTTAGCACATGGCTTTCCGCTCCTGTGATAGGGCGTGGTGCTGGTGGGAGTGTTCCTAACGGGGTTCACCTGCGCGGGGACCTCAATGTGCTCTGACCCCATTTTCACTTCAAATCACCTCACGAATGGGCAGCTGGACATGGGGTGGGGCTGGGAAGAGCAGTGACCCACCGAGCTGCCTTAAGGAGTCTTTCAGTGGCTGATCAAGCTGTGACCGCGGCTACACCGCCCTTGCACGTGAGAACTTCCCTGGAGAGGGATTTCAAGGAAGTTCAGTTTGGGGAGAACCAAAGCAGAAACTTTCAGCTTCCAGGCTTCCCTCAGGGAAGGGTCTTGTCAATTCTTGTGGGCCCCCCCCCCCCCCACCTATCCCAGCTATAGTGATCTCAGCTGTACTGGTGCTGTGTAGGGGTCCCTCACCGGAGTTCACTTCCCTCCACTGCAGCTTCAGCCAAGATCCCCCTCAATCTCCCTCTTGCTGGGACGTCTCCTCAGTGCCACCTCTTTGCAAAGTCCTCGGTGGAGAGGATGACAGGACCCCTGAGCAGAGTTCTTGCCACCAGGTAGGAGCCTTGTCCCCCTCAGTCTTGTTCTCTCAGTTCAGTCCCATTATCTGACCAGCTTGTAGCTCGATACAGTCCCGGTGAGGACCCAAAATGTCCTGGAGGATTTCAGGTAGAAAGCTTAGGCAGTGAGGGCTTTAGCTGTACTTCCCCTGGTGGCAGAGTTCCTTCTCTGGGCGGTTTCTGTCTATGGAGTCCTGGGTAAACAGCTGATGGAGCATTTCCCCTCTTCGCCAGTGGATGGTGGTGATGAGCTGCATAACATCTGTGTTTCAGGCTGCCAGGCACACACATTGCATGGGCTGGTAGCGGTGATCTCTGCTCCAGGTACCATGGTGACCGACACTCGTAAAACACAGACAAGGTGGGTGAGGCAGGTAATCACTTATTGAACCAACTTTTCCAGCTTTCAAGCCCCACGGAGCCCTTCAGGTCACAAGAAGCTGGAAAGCTTCTCTCCCACCCTCAGAACTTGGTCCAGTAACGGAGATGACCTCACACATCTTGTCTGTCTCTCCTCCTGGGACCAACACAGCTACAACAACGCTCCTGAACTGGATAAGTTACATTCTGTTACAGTGGATGGATTGGTGCATACAGCCTGAAAGAAAATTGTACAGGGACTCTTGGGCTAAACCTGGTCAGAAAATGTTAAATATTTTCCACAAACGTTTGAAAGGAACAAACGAATGTTTCTGTGAATTCTTCGGGTTTTTATTTAAAAATAAAAAATATTTCCCTAAACTTTCCAGTTTTCAAAAACTGATTTTTTTTGGCTCTTGCAATTTTTTTTAAATGAAACCCCTTACGGACATTGTTTCCAAAATAACTTTCATCAGAAAATAATTTTTGAACAAAAATTTTGACCGGCTCTACTATAGATCAGCCTTCTCTCCTGCCTCATTTGAGCACTTGCAGCTTGGTGCTCGGTCTATTGTGAGGTCACTGGACCAGATCCTCCAAGATATTTAGACTCCTAATTCCCAGCGATTTCAACAGGAGTTCAGGGCCTAAATACCTTGTGAGGATACCGACCACTGTCCCATCCTGATTCTCCCGTCCTCCAAAGTCCTCTGCCGAAACCAGCGTAGGAAAAATCTGCTATGGCAGGAGTGAAATGCAAGCAAGAAAAACCTTGTCCCAGGTCACACACCCTGTGATGTTCCCTTTTCAAGTGAGCTCCCAATGCCCCAGTGATGTAGGAACGTGCAGTTAATCCTAGGTACCAGGCTGGGAAATGGATAAAACATTCAGGCTGATGGGAGAAAAGGACATTGTATCTCTAGTAACTTATCAGTATTTTAAGATGCAGGAGACTGGTTCCAGTGTCAGTCATGGGGGGTCGTGATCTGCCAGCGATAATTCTGCCTGTGGTCAAAGCAGACGGCTATTAAATGCCCAGTGACGACATGGGCTGAAGTGTCACCACGTTGAGCCTGGAAACTGCTCCCCGTCCCCGTGGTCATGTTACATCCCAGCAGCCATCACAGGCAAGGGGGTAACGGACTCAGGCTTTAAGAGTGGCTGAGCGGAGGGTGATGTGACTCTCTCCGGAAGCTATTGACACAGCCCATGCAGAAGGAGTTTTAGCAACAGGCTGTGGAGAGGAGACCCTGGAGGACTCTGCAGCACAAATGACATTTGTAGCCGCTGCTGGTGGCACCTCCTGTGGGGGCAGAGAAGTGATGGGCTTTCCCTGTGCTGGATTCAGGAAGGAGCAGTGACTGGCCAATACAAAGGGCGATTAGCTGAATTTCCCAATGTCTCTGAAAAGCCAGTTCTGTCCCGAGGACCCTGCTGAATACTTTGGAAGTTTATTTAGGGTTCATGAAAAGGGGCTTCCTGACCCAGGTGGAGCTCAGGGCTCTTGGGGGGTGGGGTGGAGACCCAGGCAGAGCCTCCAGGGCCAAGGTGAAAGCAGTGATCCTTTGCAGAAGGGGAACTGGGACACCTGTTTTATGGTTCCTGTCCTGAGGACGGGCGGTGCCCCAGAGTGACTGGAGGCTGCAGGATGGAGTTACTGATGGTTCAGCGACAGAAGGAGCAGCTGTCTGCAGAACATCAGGCCTGGGGAGGAGAGGGGTGGCCTGATCCTGATGGTCAGGAGCTTGAGGGAGAGCTAGAGACCTAGAATCACAGAATATCAGGGTCTTTAATCAGCATCTGCCAGAGTCCCCTGAGGTGCAGAAAGTGAGCTGAGAAACTGTCCTGATTAGTTCCGGTTTGGGACTAAACTGCCTCGGAGTCTGGGTGTGTCAGTGAGCCCTTGGCAAGCTGGGGAGAAGCCTGGCCGTGCGACGGTTCCCGTTCCGCTCTCTGGAAGGCGTCTCAGGCCGCCCTAGGCTGTGACAGACGCTGCCTTCAACCCCATCTCCCCTCCCCTGCCAGGGTCTCTCCATCACTGTCCGGACTCGTGTGTCTCTGTCCCTCTGTCACTGGCCACATGCTGAGCTCCTGCGTCTCCCTCGGAAGCCAGGGGGAGCT